>CM040458.1:26237829-26249266 GCA_022758105.1 Pangasianodon gigas | reverse complement strand
GTGGCTGAATCCTGAGCTTGGGTTATTGTCTTTGTAAAGTTTCGTATATTCTCCCTGTGTCCATGTGAGTTTCCTTTGGGTTCCCCAGTTTCCTTGCACCTCTTAAAGACCTGCCAGTAGGTGGACTCTAAATTCCCCTTAGATGTGAATGTGTGTGTCAGTGGACTGCCGTTCCATCCAAGGGTATATTCCTGCTTCAAACACAACGTTCCCGGGACTGGCTCTGGATCCACGGCAGCTGTGACCAGGATAAAGTGCTTACCGAAGATGAAAGAATCAATTTATTTGACACAGATTATTTTTACTGGTACAAAACTGTGTTTAAGGGTATTTTTAATGTAGCTGAGCTACTATTTTTGCTACACTGAGCTATAAGATCTAAATGAAGAGAGATGCCCTGAGTCAATGCTGCATTCATTGCTGAAAAGTGAAGTGAAAATGCAGGTCACCTCAAGATGGTACGATCTGGAGTAAGAAAGAATAAAGATGATAAAAAGAAAAAAACAGAGCATGACACAGATTTCATGGAAAAATCAACACCAGGTCTTGCATGAGCCGAGGCAGGATATCCAGCCCGCTCTGATTACACATATTCCCTTTTATCCGGATAAGTTTCATGAAAAATTAAGAAGCCGCTCGCTCTCGCTAATGGAAGCCACCGGCCTCGTAACGCAACCACAGGCGCCGGCGCTTACCTGAGAAGACAGAAAAGAGATAGAGCAGAGAGACGGCGAGCAGAAGCAGCACACAAGGTCAAGGTAATGTGCTTGATCACATTAAAACAACCTCTGTGTTGGAATGCATTAACTCTCTCGTCCTCTCCTTCCCCTTTCTATATAAAGCTCCTCTCTGATAGAAAAGCGCAGAAGAGACGCACAGGAGGCTTCGCTTTCCGTCCCACCTGACGTCATTGGCTTTTCTGGGCCACTATCGGACCCGGTGGGGTGTGAGTTACCTCTCACACTCTCTGATGTCAGCGTTGAAAGGATTAGCGGTGTCCTAATGTTCCCCATCTGTTCCGCGGCCCGGCCGTCCCTCTGCTCATCTCTTTGTGCAAGCTGCCAGCCGTGATTTTGATTTTTTTTTTTCCCTCCCCAAATCACATTTAACAAATGAGTCTACAAACCCTGCCGAACACTGACTCAATCTCAGCAAACAGCTTCTTCTTCCTGGTTTTAATATCCCAGGTATAATGTTCCCTGCTCCACCCCCTCCTGTGTGCAGACTGTTTATATGAGACACACGTGTGGGTTTATGATTCAGGCTCCAGTGTTTCTCTCCATCCTTTAATATCAGTTGTAATGAGACAGTATACTGGTGTGACATTTACAGTCTAATATAGTTTACACAAAAAGAAAGTATGTAATTCTCCATTCTACCCCAGAAGCAGTCGATCAGCCAAGACGTGTGATTGGGAAGGGGGTAGATATTTTATGACAATTCCAAATGTGTATTTGTGGCTGATTATATTCTTGTTTGTGCATTAATTGCACTACTTTGTTCATGAAAGGCTCATCCATACGATTCCATATTATCTGCCCAGAGTGTAGCAGCATCCTAGCTACTCTCTCAGCTACTAGCCAGCTAGTTACACTCTGAGCCAGCCAGCTACACCCCGAGGAATTACCCAGCTAGCTACACCCTGGACAACTAGCCAGCTAGCTACACCCTGAGGTACTACCCAGCTAGCTACACCCTGGACAACTAGCCAGCTAGCTACACTCTGAGGTACTACCCAGCTAGCTACACCCTGAGGTACTACTCAGCTGGCTACACTCTGAGGTACTACCCAGCTGGCTACACCCTGGACAACTAGCCAGCTAGCTACACTCTGAGCTACTAGCCAGCTAGCTACATGCTGAGCTACTAGCCAGCTAGTTACATGCTGAGCTACTAGCCAGCTAGCTACATTCTAAAATACTAGCCAGCTAGCTACACCCTGAGCTATTAGCCACCTAGCTGCACCCTGAGCTACTAGCCAGCTAGCTACACTTCTGCGAAAGAACATTATTCTTCAAGATGGAACTAAAAATTTTTGTTTCATCATCAGTTTTTTATAGAAAAAAGTGTGTCAAAAACCACATCAGAAAGTCTGTTTGAAATATTTCAAGGCGAGTGTGTGATGATTTTTACATGCAGTTTGGTCGATGATGATCTGGTAGATATAAACCTTCCATATTTGTTAGGTACATTAGCCTTGTAGCTCCAGAACAAAAGTAAAGAAGCAACCTGTATTGGCAGATTGATACTATATACCTTTAAGGTAATGCTACATCAGAACACACATACATGCACACATGTGCATGCATATATGTGCACACACACACACACACACACACACACACACACACTTAAACCCTGGCTGAATTCATCCAAAAATTCCTGCCTGGTTTACATTCATTACATTAATCTTTAATGCACATGCTGAAATATAAATAGCTTTTAGCATAATTTTCACAACACACACACACACACACACACACACACACACACAGTTAAATAAACTATCAGCAGGATAGCCCTAAGCCCTAGGATAATGTATTAATTATTTCATTTTATGTATTTGCGCTAATTGTGTGTATTGTGTAAATAGTTGTGTTTATCTGCACTTCTGTATTGCCTGCAGAATCTGGTGCTACAGTAACAGAACAATTTCATTAATAAGACCAATAAAGTGGTAAAATCTGTCTCTTTGTAAGTCTGTACTTCTATCCTTCCATCTTGCTATCCATCTTGTTTCTGACTATCTGCCCATCTGTCTGTCCATAGCTCTGTCTGTCTGTTTATTTCTGTCTGCGTGTCTCTTGGTCTTTCTGTCTGTCTGTGCGTCTCTCTGACAGTCAGTCAGTCTGTGTTTCTCTCTCTCAGTCTGTCTGTGTTTCTCTCTGTCAGTCTGTCTGTGTTTCTCTCTCAGTATCTCTCAGCCTGTCTGTGTGTGTGTGTGTGTCTCTCTCTCTCTCTCTCTCTCTCTGTCTGTCTCTGTCTCTCTCTCTCAGTCTGTCTGTGTCTCTCTCTCTCAGTCTGTCTGTGTCTCTCTCTCTCTCAGTCTGTCTGTGTCTCTCACTCTCAGTCTGTCTGTGTCTCTCACTCTCAGTCTGTCTGTGTCTCTCACTCTCTCTCAGTCTCACTGTGTGTGTCTCTCTCTCTCAGTCTGTGTGTGTGTGTCTCTCTCTCTCTCTCTCTCTCTCTCTCAGTCTGTCTGTATGTATCTGTGTAAACCGTGGCTGGCTGAGGAACAGAGTGAAGATGAAATGAATATGTCAGGGTAAAGAGAGGTGAAATCTGTTAGACCTCAGGTGTGAATGAATCACACACACTGCATCCACAGAAAAAGAAGTGCAGTGAGATGAATGTAACCCTCAGCCCTCTGTGAATCGATAAATCTCTGTGTTATCCCTCTATTAATTCTGGTGAGAAATACTCAGTATAATAACTGTTTCACTCAGTATCACAGTGTTCAGCTTATAGCTTCATGGTTTCAAAGTGGAGGACAGTTAATGCCATATAACACCACAATGACAGTGTGAGATATTTCTGCTTTTCATCAGCCTTAGTTTGGGGAAATAAGTATTTCACACACATTTCTGATTTACAGACATTATCTACTCCAAAATCCAATCCCACCCCCTTCCCTCTCCCAATCTCTGTAAATACATCTTACAATAGAAATGGTTCTGTACATCATAGACAAACTATTTACACACACTTACATTTCGCCATATTGTGGGGCATTTACTTGATTTAATTCAGATGATTTACTACAAAACAAGATTGTGGCTCCGGTGGAGTATTTTTCGTATCCACTAAAAATGTTCATAGAGAGAGGATGGGGCAGCGTGATTCCTTCCCCTAAGGATCTTTATTTATGCTTGTTGCAGTTCCCAATTTTGACCACTAGGTGCAATAACTCTTCTATAGAAGCTGAGTGGGGCAGTGAGCACTCTGCCCCACAAGCAAACTGACAGAAAATCATCTGAACCCTGTGAAATAGCAAAATTTCTAAATTGTTTGTGACTTAATTTTAGAGGCAATAAGTATTTCAATTAAGTTTAAAATATATAGATAAATGGATAAAAAGTATGATGTAAAAATAAAAAGTAAATCATTCCTTAATTAATTAAAAAAGTAATGTTGGCAAAATGTAGTATAGGAAAAATAGATCAAAATAGATTTTATAGAAAAATAATCAACTTTAGGGTGGTAAGAGTAACCCCACTTTGCGTCAGGCTGCATCACACCTCCCTGCCACAGATTATTTCCCTAAAACTACCCACTCCCAAGTGTTTTATTCCTTAATTAATTATTAATTATTATATTAATATAATATTATTAATTATTAAGAGAATAATTCTGAATCAAGAAACACTGTTTCCTCTTTTTTTTTCTTTTTTTTTTTTACCATTTTATAAAGTAGGACAAAAATTTGTAGCACAGTTCATGTAACACCAGGATAGAAAGTTGATGCAAGTGCAGAAATTATTGCAGAGAAAAAAAAAACACTCAAACAACAGAGAACGAGAGCAGACCAGGTCGAAAATAGCACAGCCATCGTGAAAACAGGCGACCAAAAACCAAACCAGTGTGGACCAGAGACACAAACCAAAGACAGATAAACAGCTGAGAACTGCACAGACATAAACGACTGACCAGACTTCACAACATGACTCTGAACAGGAAGTAACAAGTGGCTGGTTGGATGTTAAAATCGATTCGTTTGGAATTTTCTTCTTATTAATGTAAATTAATCACATTTTTTAAACCATAACTTTTCATAGGACTTGTAAAATGAGCTGTACTTTTTGAATGCTAATGCAAATAAAACAACATTGGAGCAGCATGAAAAAACCACATGAATCAGCTATATTGCACATATTCGTTGTGTATGAAAGAGTAGTGATGTCTATGCTGTGTAAAGATTCTGACGGATTTGACTGTGAAATATCTTCTCAAAGCCACTTCTACAACTTATAAACCATTCACTATTATTATTCTTATGTTCATTAAACCCCAAACTTGACTACATAATAGTTAAAACTTGAATTAGTGTTATTATAATATGGCATCATTGGGTGTTTTTGCAGAGCAGGTTGAAGAACAGCTACTGAAAAAAACAGCAGTACCACCTGTAATAACCTGACATTTTGCAAAAAGAATAAGTGTCAGTCTATGTTAATGCTAAAAAGGTGTTTGAGATAAGGCCTGCACTTTCACAAACACACAAACCACTGAAGCAGCAGCAGGCAAATTAGAAAAGGTGCTGATGATGTTATCAACTGTGGCACGGCGGCTTGAAATGCCACCATGGTGGCCACTTAATGCTCATTGACAAAATACATGTTGCATGTTTTTTTTTGTATATATTATAAATCAAGTCAAACCTGTCGTTTGTGGTGTTAATTTTATTGCGGCAAGAAACATTTCATTTATTGTGAAAACTGATTTATAAAATTTTCAAAGCATGAGATGTATAACATTTTGTCATAGTTTACAGTATCAAACTATAGTGGATTCAATCAAAATTTAAGAGATTGATAGATGTTTGTTAAGAAAACACACAGCTGACTATATAAAATGAGTACTAACTCACTTTTTCTGCACCAAAATGCATATCCTGAATGAACGCAGGACACAACCTGTCCTAAAGCACGCCACTATCACGATTCTGATCTTTCTCTTATTCTTGGAAACACATGTTTCTAGTGAGAGACGCTCAGTTTCTAAAGTGTGATGATGGCATGACCAGATCTCTGATATCAGTATCATATTGGAATTGGGACATCCCATATTTCTACTAAAGACAGACCTATAATGATTGTGTTTTTAGTGCAACACTCCACAAGTTTTAATCCAGTGTCAGGATTTAGTATGTCATTATGCTAACAAATAAAAATAAAACAAATAAAAACCATCCTCATAATTAATTAATTCAAGGTTGCTTTATTTAAATATAGCAACCAGTCTGCTGGCCTGTAAGCAGGTTGTTTGCTGTATTTGTCATGTTTCCTGTGGTGTGTATCACGCTGTGTGCGTGTGTGTGTCACCGGGACCTGTCATCTGTCTCTGCTCTGTTCCCGCGGAGTTTGGCCTAAGATTAATGAAGCAGAGAAAAGTAAGCCGAGCACAAACGCAAGCCTCCTGTGCATTTTACAGCACGGTTTTCCCGAAACAGATCAAAGCTATTTGCGGACTAAATTATGCTGAGGCTGGGGATTCTCTCTGTACAGACAAAACCTTATCTCAGCTCAACAATCTATCAGCCTTCATACTGTACAGCTGTCAGGGGAAAAACGCTCCATAAAACCCGCTGCTCCTCTGTCTCATGGCACTTAGCTGCTCTATTAACTGATTTCTTTTTAGTGTGGGAAAACTGGCTGTAGATCCATCAGCATATATGCTCTCTACATTTGGCCAACAGTTTTATGCAAGTGAGCCACAATCCAATCCAACCACAGTGCTGAGGGTTAAAGATCCTGCGCAGGGGCCCTACAGTGGCTGTATATTTCACAACTTAAACTCACAACCTTCTGGTTATTAGCACAGAAGCCTAACGGTAATTGCAATGTTAACTGTAATGACACTAAGCTTGAAACTCAAAATCCAAACAAATAAAGCCGTAATATTTGACAATACTGTGTATTGTCAAATATCATCATATATTGTCTTTAACCTTATACAGGCTGAGAAGGACAGTCCAGATTTGTCTATTCTTGGATGCAGATTCAAGAGGGTCCTGGGTCTGCCCCAGGGTCTCTGTCAAGCAGGATGTGCCTGATATAGCTCCAGTGGAAGCTGACCAGGGGGTGTCCTTGCAAGGTGCCTGAACCACCTCGAATGGATCCTCTCGATTCATAGGAGCAGCAGCTCTACTCCGAGACTCTCCCAGACTGTCAAGCAACCCAACCAATCAAGGAGAGTAAAGTCAGCAACCCTGTGGAGGAACCTCATTTGGACCATCTGTACTTGCGACCTTATTCTTTCGGTCAGTACCATAGCTTGTGACAACAGCTGAGGATAGGGTAAAAACAGATGACCGGTGACCGATAAAGAGAGCTTCATCTGCAAACTGACCAGACAGACCAGTACAGTGACTGTTACACTGGTACTGCTGACCTGATTCCTCATCAATTCATGACTCCAAGGTACTTAAATTCCTCTATCAAGGCAAGGTCTCCCTCCTCACCTGAAGGGAACATCCCACACCTTTCCAACAGAGAACCATGGCCTTGGAGGAGCTCATTTTCTACTCTAAGGATCTCCCATATTGTCAAGTATCTCTTCCAATCATAGAGATTAAGCCCAGCAACCCTGTGGAGGAACCTCATTTCTTCCACCTGTAGTTGCAACTTTATTCTACCATAGTTTCTGACCATACATCAGGATAGGGACGTAGGTTGACCAGAGAGCCCGGGACAGTGACTGTAACACTGCCATAGCTGACCCAATCCACTGATCCAAGTCCTAATTAACAAGACCCCAAAGTACTTAAATTCCTCTACCAGGGACAAGGTCTGTATACTTAACTGGAGGAGGTATCCCACTCCTTTTCAAGAGAGATCCACCGCCTTGGACCTGTAGGTGCTGATCTTCTAGTCCAAGGCTCTCCCATGTTGTCAAGCATCTCTACCTATGATAGAGCGTAATTTAGCAAGCAGATTTATTTTTTATTCATAGTTGCCCAGCAGACAAGTAGGTTCAAAAACCTGAGAAAGAAGAAAAATCCTCCTCCTTGAATCATGAACTGAAGATGCTAGATGCTAGGCTTGCAAAACTCGAATAACTTTTATATGTGATATGCGGAGAGAACACAGCGTCTAGTAGCCGAAACTTACTAACTGACTTTCTGTTAAGGGTGCAAATATGATGTGCTACATTAGAAAAAAGAATTAAAAGAGAATTAAAATACTTAAAATATTTAAAATAATTTAAATATTTAAAAAGAGATAATTTATAGATAAAGTATTTAAAAGAGAATTAAAATAAAAGAGATTAAATTGAGATTGAATTATTTCTTATTCCTAGTCTGTATTAATGCACTTAACAAGGCGTCATGACAGGATAAGATCACATCTAAAAACTCAAAGAACTCAGGAGGGTGTGGTAAGAGGAGGATGAAATAAAATATTTAGAAAATACATGGTTTAATTGCAGATTGATGTTTTATGCAGATTGTTCTATATGGCCACCATGTTCTTTTCCCTTTCCCTCCAAAGAGGAGTCCCAGTACTGTCAGAAAGAGTGCTGGAGGAGTGATTCATTACCCTGCTTTCTCTCTCTCTCTCTTTCCCCTTTCTCGCAGCGTTCTCTCCCTCGTGCTAATTACTCGAACTAGCTGACCTTCCACATATCCTACTTTCCCATCTCAGGTTATCGTGTGTTAAGCTCCAGAGACGTTCGAGACATGGAGGCAATTTATTTCTGCCCCGTTCCCCAGCAGCCACCTCGCACTCCTCCAGCGGGCAAAACATACGGGAGGTCCTCCGAGTGAAGGAGGTGTGTGTACCCGAGTGTGAGAATGAGAGTGCGTGTATGTGTGTGTGTGTTAAGGATGAAACTAATGGCTATTCTGTGAATCGTTGCTCTGACTTACCAGTAAGAAAAGAGAAAGAAAACAAATTCTCAACTTTACAGTGATGGATGAGCTAAAAATGAAATGTACACACATTATCCCTTGCTACTTTAAATTGTGCACTGGAGCTACAAGGCTAATGTTGCTAATAATTTAGGGACGCTTATTGCCTCCAGTTAAGCAACCTATCATTTGTAGGTTGTCAAATTTGCCTCAACACTTTGATGCTGATTTTATTTCCAAAGAGCAAGAGAATGACAAAAAAAGATGATGAGAACAAGTTGGTGGAACAAGATGAAGAAAGCTCAGAGCTTATAGAGATAAAAATAAACTAGAAAAAGCCATATTAAGCACATTTTCACATGGAGCTGTCAGTGTGTCATAACATCACAATGCCTGAAAAACAATGCCTTTCTAATGCCTATATATCTGTGAAAAGAACCGCCACTGTGATATTTCCACACCGAGTCACGGATAATAAATTATCTTTTCTAAAAATACAAGATCATAATAACATTACAGGTACAATGCTCAAGCAGAACCTCCACCTAAAGCCATAGATCACTTTCCCCCACAGCCGAGAGGGTTATAAATCACCACGGACAGAATGAGACCAATAACCGCTCACCTGCACCACCATGGCGCAGCTTTTTATGGGAGGGAAAAAACTGTACTGCCTGTCAGAAAATGCCCTTTACTGAAATTCTGCAGCGAGACACGGCACCTAAACTGCAAAGACAAACAGGACACTTTGGATTATCACTCAATTTTCTGTATAGGAAACAAATATGACACACTGTGGCTTTCAGTCCCACTCAACAATACACACATCCTGTCCTCACTCAAAGACACGCCCATCTCTCCATCTGTCCCACTCACAGACACGCCCATCTGTCCCACTCAAAGACACAAACATTGGTCCCCACTTAAAGACACTCCCACCTCTCCATCTATCCCACTCAAAGACACACACATTTGACTCATGCAAAGACATGCCCATCTGTCCCATTCAAAGACACGCCCATCTGTCCCACTCAAAGACACAAACATTGGTCCCCACTCCAAGACACGCCCATCTCTCCATCTGTCCCACTCAAAGACACGCCAGTCTGTCCCACTAAAAGACACACACATTGGTCCCCACTCAAAGACACGCCCACCTCTCCATCTATCCCATTCAAAGAGATGCCCACCTGTCCCACTCAAAGACACGCCAATCTGTCCCACTCAAAGACACGCCCATATCTCCATCTATCCCACTCAAAGACCCGCCCATCTGACTCACGCAAAGACATGCCCATCTGTCCCATTCAAAGACACCCATCTGTCTCATGCAAAGACACACCCTACTGTCCCACTCAAAGATACTTCCACCTGTTTCACTCAAAGACACACCCAAAGACACACATCTGTCCCAACCATCTGTCTCAAAGGCATGCCCATCTGTCCCACTCAAAAACACATGTTCATTAAAAAAAAACATACATTCATTAAAACAAACACCCATCTATCTCATTCAAAGGCACATCCATCTATCCCACTCAATGACACACCCATCTATCCCAACCATCTGTCTCAAAGGCACATCCATCTATCCCACTCAATGACACGCCCATCTATCCCACTCAATGACACGCCCATCTATCCCACTCAATGACACGCCCATCTATCCCACTCAATGACACGCCCATCTGTCCCGCTCAAAGACACGCCCATCTGTCCCACTCAAAAACACGTTCATTAAAAAAAACATACATTCATTAAAAAAAAAAAACACCCATCTATCTCATTCAAAGGCACATCCATCCGTCCCACTCAATGACACCCCCAAATGTCCCTGCTGCTTTTTTATACACCTGCATTTCTTTTTTTTTTATTTAATATGTTCAGTGTTAATAAGGGCAAATTGTTATGTGGCAAACTTAGATAATAATATGAATTCATAAATCAACTGATAAAGTATTTTGCGACAATAGTGCAATCTTTTCTTTTCCATACTTTTCTGGTCAGAATTTGTACTCATTGCTGACATTTGACCCTGCAGGGATCAGACAGGCCGTGTCTTAGTCCACTTTGAAGTCGTTTGCCGAGTTGTGAATGCACAAAGATTAAACTGAGGAGTGAGTTAAAATCAATACTTGACCTGCTTTTAGAGGACAGCTGTGAAATTGAAAAGGTCTTTTGAGCAGCCATGAGTAAATGATGAAGGAGGGGACAGAGTCAGACACGTGTGTTCAAAGCTCTCTTCCTCCTTAAAGAAACGTACATATTATCAGATTCTAAACAGCATCACACAGTACTCAACTGATCTGTGTAGATTATTACAGCGAATAAAAAAATTGGTTAACATGCACTCAATGTAAACAACAAACTGGGAAAAAAAAAAACATGGAGGTTTGCATGATTGGTTCAAAGCTTTGGTTATTGTAACTCAGCCAGAAAGGCAGTGTGTTAAACCTACCCCATTTTCTTTACAAAAAAGTGAGAAAATCTTTAGACTATGTAAAGAATAAAACACTTGGGAGCATGCTGTTGTGGGAAAACAATCAAAGTTACTGTGACCATCCAGAAGTTAATTATGTTTCTATTAACCACATTTTATTGTACTTATACCATAGCAATTTGTCAAGGATTAAACATTTCATTAAATAAAGAACAACATGTTGTACTTTTTATCCATGTATAGTTATATTTAATGTTGTTCCCTCACCAGCCTCTCTTTATCTCTCTCTTGGAGTTAAGACAAAAAAAAAAAAAAAAACGCAGCTTGTCATGTTACCAAGAAACTGTTGTAAAACACAAACTCCTCTGTCTTGAAGACGTTCTTATGCTCTGAATGTTACGAAGCGCTGAAACTGGAGACTCCTTCCA
>CM040458.1:26210491-26237729 GCA_022758105.1 Pangasianodon gigas | reverse complement strand
CCCTCACCAGCCTCTCTTTATCTCTCTCTTGGAGTTAAGACAAAAAAAAAAAAAAAACGCAGCTTGTCATGTTACCAAGAAACTGTTGTAAAACACAAACTCCTCTGTCTTGAAGACGTTCTTATGCTCTGAATGTTACGAAGCGCTGAAACTGGAGACTCCTTCCAAAAATGTTATAAAAACATCTTCCAGAAACTTCACCATATCAACGGTTAGTCACATTTTTTATCCGTATATATTTACGTGTATATGTGTATGAGCTGTTACTATAGAAACAATAACGTATTAGAATAAAGCATTAATATAAACTCTCAAAGTTGCTTCTGACCAATCAGAATCGTGAATTCGACCGCACTGCGGTATAAGCTATTTATCCATGACTTTGAATACAGCAAATTCTTTATTATCATTTTCTACGTTCAAAGTTAATTTTATGTAGCAATTACTCAGTCAAGCTAACTAGCTATGAATTTATTTTGTTCTAGCAACTAGGTATTAGTAATTAGCACACTAACTGGATTTATCAATAACTTTTAATTAATTACACAAATTTTAGGCAATCACTGCACTAGTAGTTTGTTAGCAAGCTATGACTTTGCACCCAGTTTTCGAAATATTGCATGTAAATCTCCAAGGAAATCATCAGTTGTCAGCTACACACACTCTCGCTTCCCTTGTATCATTTTTATCATTTTAAACGGGACTGGAAGAAAGGGGACGACTGTGCATGTTTGGCTCGTGCTAATTTGATATTATTTTTTAGTTCCTCTTCCAAATATTCAACATAGCAGTAGATGGGACCTCCATGTACCTTCTGCTGTTGCTGATTTTTCAAATTCACCTAAAACCTCCTAAATATTTGGATGAAAACACACCATATCACCAGAGAGCGATGGGATGCTCATAGCTAGTTTTACAACAGGACCATTAATTTAATCTTGTATGGCAGTTGAGTGTTGATGAGCATCATAACGGTGGGTTTATTTCAAGACTCGCTCTGCCACAAATCCACCGTTTAGCTCGCTTTAGTGCTTCCAATAAAACCCGGCACTGTGTTTCACTGGCGTCGTATAAATCAGGCAGCGTATGAACACAACTTGGCCCAGTTTGCCTTGCCAAAAGCTGTAGAGCTGCAGCCAAACCCTTCATCAGCTTATTTACACACCGGACACCCGATAGCCTCTGTGGCACCGTCGCACACCAGCGGCCTCCCACAGAACAGAATTAATCAGCGATGCAGCTCGTAAATCTCTGATTAACAGGCATTAGCGGATCCTGGCTCAGTCGTACGGCTGATACAAAACCACAAACGCCATGTTAGAGAAATCTGAGATGTCTGTTGTCATGAAGGAAATAATAAACGACACACGTTTCAGGCTCTGGATCATCCTGTGGTGTAGAAATGTGAAAAATTTTCAAGATGAATGAAGGATATTAATTAGACACACACAAACGGGGTTGAGCATTCGGACAACTACGAATTCAGAATAACATCACGGTTCCAAAACTTCACAAGCCTTTAACAAATTCTCCCTACATTTCAACAACAAACAAAAAAATCGTAGGTTTGTGTGAGCACTTTTAAGACAAATAACTCACACTAAGCAGCTGACACAAATGTATCATTTATGACACTTAACTTAGATACTTAAAAAATACTCACTATATAAGAAAACCTTTTCACTTTGTGCTAAAGCCTGCTATTGATTATTACTTCATGATTCTTGCAAGAGAGAACACTCAGCAAAAAGACCGTCAGTGGAAATGGGTACATTAAACTTAAATAATTATGAGAGGGAGTCAAATAAAAACCTTAAATCAACGACATAAATATATAATTGAACTTTGTTTCGAGAGGAATTCGGATGCTTGTTAACTCCTGGAACACTTGCGTTGAATGAAAATGAGATGATGGATGTATAAAAATGATACAGTTTTGTGTCACCTATTTGCAGTAATCAATGCAAACTAAAACAATTAAGGTTTTCATTTGACTCGCTTTAGTATATACATTATCTCATGACTCATTTGAATCTTGTCTTAAATTACACAAAAACACCATGGATTGGCTTTCCCGCAGAATCTTAATAAATATTCTACAAGACTCAAACTATTCGCAATTAACTGATTTACAAATAAGTACAAAATAAAATAAAAAAGTATAAAAATTGTTAGCTTTTGCAAATTGCTGTTGTATAAGAGGATATGCTGGTATGTGGCCCAATACAAAGAAGTTACTCTAACCACCCTGAAGTTGATTATTTTCCTGCAACAGCACGTCCTGAAGTGTGTTATTCTTCTCATACCACAACACTTTGCAAATGCGAAAAGTTTTATCCGTTTATAGTTACATTTAATGTGATGAAATGACTACCGAACAATTTCCTGCTAAAAGGCACATTATAACAGCTATAAACAGCTTTTTTTTCTTCTAGAAACGAGGACGTCCTCTGTCCTGAACACTTTCCCTTGTTGGAAAACTTAAAGTTACAGCTTCACCTCTGACTGTTACAAAGCGCTGACACTGGAGACTCCTTCCATTAATGCTAAATAAACGTCTCCTCCGAGAAAACCTTACAAAATCAACAATTACACGTTTTTGTAGACTGTCTGCCGTACAAGTCTGTGTGAATGAGCCTTTATTATAGAAATGATAACATATTAAAACAGGCTCTTTAATATAAACCTGGGATTTGCCTTGCAGTCAGAATTAATGTCAGCGCTGCTGTTATACAAAGTGAATCAACACATTCTGACCAATCAAATTCAAGAATTTAACAACATGGTGGTATAGTAATAAAAACATTTATCTCTTAATTACTTCTGTTGCTTAAAATCAATACATTTAAAATAAATTTATCTCGAAAACAGCCTGGATGGCTGAGTGGTCTATAAAGCACCTGACTGAATTTTCCCTAGATTTTCCCACAATTCTCTGACACTATATTCTCCAAATAGAAGTGTGGGGCTGAATCTCAGTAGCTCAGTGAGTTAAAGTCCTGTGCACTGACCCACAGCCTGTGAGTCAAATCCCAGCATAACCCAGGTAACACTCTTAACCTTCAACTACTTAGCCTTTGGATTAGATTCTGCCTCAGCTGTAAGACGCTTTGGATAAAAAATGGGTGTGGAGAGAATAATTGCAAATTCACATAGTCAATGAAGTTAAAGAGGTAACGAGGTAAAAGCGGAGGCGCTACAACTTTTCCTTTTAAAATTATACATTAATACATATATTAAACATTGCACAAGGATGCACAAGATTGATTAACTCGACTTTTTGTGCAACGTTTCATTTAACATCTCTGAGTCCTTGAATCATTTGTTCAACCTGGTTTCATTCAGAGTGAGTCATTCAGCTGAGTCATTTTGTTCACGAACCACATTCTATAACTCTCTTTCATTCAATGAGTCCCAAGAATTACTTTTAAGACTTGGTGAGTGTTGGGGGTGTTTATATTCAGTCATTTCCCCACTCAAGGACAGGGTGTTTGGTCATGTTCGCATCCTGGGTCCTCATATGATTCAGCGCGTGGTTCATTCATTCATCATCAGTAAGCACTATATCCTAGTCAGGATGGCGGTGAGTCCAGGGCCTATCCCGGGAATACTGGATGTGAGGTGTGAATACACCTTGGATGGGATGCCAGTCCATCTCAGGGCACCATGCACACATTCACACACTCATTAACCCCTACGTGCAATTCAGAGTCGCCAACCCACCTACGACGAATCCACAAGTGACAGGAAACCAGAGAACCAGGATGAACATTCGTAGACAGTAATACGAGCTCAAGATAAAAACCCTGAATCCAGAGCTTATCCCGGGAATACTGGGTGTGAAGTGGGAAAACGCCTCACACCCAGTATTCCCGGGATAGGGTGTGAGGTGGGGATACACCCTAGATGGGATGCCAGTCCATCTCAGAGCACCATGCACACATTCACACACTCATTAACACCTACGTGCAATTCAGAGTCGCCAGCCCACCTACGACGAATCCGCAAGTGCCAGGAAACCAGAGAACCAGGACGAACATTTGTAGACAGTAATACGAGCACAAGATCAAACCCTGAATCCAGAGCTTAATCCCGGGAATACTGGGAACATTCGTATACAGTAACGCAAGCTGAGGTGGCAACGCTACCCACCGCACCACCATGCCAAAGATTTTATTTGAAAAATGCCTTGAAAAATGGTATTGTAGTACCCGTCCTTATGCATTAATATGATAGACGGTCACACACAAAGAGAACTGCGTACTAAAGTCAACCTGACACATCTTAGAGAAAAAAAATGATTAATTATTTTGCATTTGAAACAACATAATATGGGTTTGTTTATAATTCTAACATTTTCCACATGAGTTTCGGAAGTGGCAGGTGGAAAATTATTCATTTAGCTCCCACAGTGGAAATGAAAAATCATTTCAGACCCTGACTACAGCTCTCGGAGCGGGAGACGCTGCTGTGTGAATGGATTTCCCTGAGAAAGCGAAGCGCCTGGGAGTTCTGCTTTGATGTATCGCATAAGGACGCAAATAATAAAATTACCCTGTTCATCGTTCTGCATAATAAACAAGCTGGTTTCAAACCTCTGTCAGCCATGCAGGAAATGTTGAGCTCGCCTCTGAGATTTCAGAACTTAAACATCAGGAGTGTGTGTTCACATCAGCGGCGTGCTCATTAGGCAGCAAGGAGATACGCAGTGTGTTAAACAGGAGAGATACACTGTCGATGTGGAGGAGAGTCAAGGTCACTGTGAAGGTCACAGACTCTGAGGAAGCAAGTTTAGTCGAGTAATAGATACAATTCAGCTTAAATAGATTTGAATTCCAGTTATGCCTTATTACAACTGTCCTAAGAAAAGAAGCATTCACACAAAAACCAATAAAGAACAAGTTACACAATTTACACTGTAACAACCGATGATGCAAAAGCATGCAGTCATAAAGCTGCAATTTATGTATCTGTCAATCATCTACATTTAAATATGTATTAAAATATTTCAGTACCTTTTTGGAGGTTGATATAAATGCTGACAGATGTTCCAGTTTTGCTGTAGACTGACTAGACAATAACACAAGTGCTGACTCTACAAGTGGTTCTTTAAAGAGGAATCAAATTCCCAACAAAAGTGCTGTGAATTTTCTCAGAAAAACTTTCTCAGACACACTCACTCAATTTTCTCCACCTTGTTGTTGCCCAATTCAATAAAGCATCTGGAAAATATCAAATATTACCAAGCAAGAGAAAAACATGGCAACTGCACATCACTTAAGAAATCCACGATAAACCAGATTTACGAAGCATGTTATTTCCAAACGGGCTACGGTGCGCTGTCTTGGTCATTCAGGATGTACAGAATTTGTGTGTCCCTTACTCACTGATGTCCCATAACACCTGATTCCACCCTGGACTTATCGACTACCATATAAAAATCCAGTTCAATAAAGTGTGGTATTTCACTTCTCCTTGCGGGAAAAGGTAAGTGGAGCAGCGCTAGCCTCAATGTGTCAATGTGCAAATGCAACCTTTATAACATTTATATAGGCAAACACATTTAAATATTAATATCTGGCTCACTTGCTCTAGCTTTCGGAGGGATTTTGATTTAGGCTATGGCATTTGGGGTCTCATCATCATACTCACTGTTGCCAACTTTAGGGACTGTCACTAGATTTGGTGCATTTGTGCAAGTCAACGTTCCCATGGACCAATCACTGATCACTATTCATTCTATTGACCAATCACTGATCACCACTGTTCCCAGTGACTAATCACCGATCATTATTGCTCCCAATGACCAATCACTGATCACCATTGTTCCCAATGACTAATCACTGATCTCCATAGCTCCCAATGACTGATCACCAGTCACCATTGTTTCCGACAACTAATCAACAGTCACTATTGTTCCCAATGACTAATCACTGATCTCCATTGTTCCCAATGACTGATCACCGATCTCCATTCTTCCCAATGACTGATCACCGGTCACCATTCTTCCCAATCACTAATCACCGATTACCACTGTTCCCAATGACTAATCACCGATTACCACTGTTCCCAATGACTAATCACCGATTGCCAATGTTCCCAACGACTAATCGCTGATCACCATTGTCTCCCAACAACCAATCACTGATGGCCATTGTTTGTTCCACCACCAGGTTTCTATGTTCTTCATTTGAAAATCTTTTCTTGGCAATATTTACAGTAAAAAAAAAAAAAAGTTTTTCCATCCATAACAGACTCCTTCATACCTATTTCCTGATTCCTCACTACCACTGCCTCTTTTAGTCTGCGTTCTTGATAGAAATTATATTTTGTAAATACGTAGTACTAGTACTAGCCGACTTCCTTTTATAAGCAATAAATCATAATCTAATATCGTCTAGTCAGATGTAACTCTTTTCTATTCTGAGTGTTTGAGTCTGAGTGAAAATCCTCATGCAACACTTTTCGATACAATTCAATACATAAGCAGATTAGTCTCGTGCGTCATAGGGCGACTTGAGAGACCTTTCTGAGCATGCATCAGCTACTTTCTCCTGAAGAAGAAGAAGAGTTGGAGCACTGATCATGCTCTCTGCCTGAAACGACCTCCTTCTTCAGAAACTTTCTGTAATACTGGTTCATCCGAAAACTCCACCTTTAAGTGCAGCTGCTCTGTGAATGTACAGCTACACTCCTGCACACTGACACTCATGCCTTTTTATCCACTGCATTACTCTGTGCACGTGCACTTTAAATGACAGCGCAGAAATGTGTTTGCTTTTAGTCTGTAAGAGGATGCACTGATGAATGACCGTGAATTGCCGTCGCACGCGCTTCCCGGATACCCACTCAGCACAGGTGAGACACTTTTTTTTTTCTCAATATTAACCACTGAGCTGCCTGGATTATCATAACGACCGCACGTGCAAGAGGAGCAGACGGTTTTCAACTTCATCATAAATATCCACCGACATGTACACACAGTCTACCTGTGCTTCATCCTGTGCACCTTTTACAGCTCGCGCCCCAAAAAGCTCGTCCATCAGCGCGTGCATCATTCAGCACGCCGCAATAAAACTACTCAAACCGGGAATAACATTCAAAAATACAAAAAAGAAATAATTATAATAATAATACTAATACAAGCTTCCAGCATTTCTCTTTAACTGGAAGCTGGAACAGCTACTGACCTTGTAGGAGAAGGTGCTGATTTTCCAGTAGTAAAGTTCAGCGCTGTGCTCCTGCAGCAGGTCGGACGGCACGCGGAAGCTTTCCTCAGCGATGTGTGACACGCGCGCTCGCGCGCTCTCGTGCCCGCGCCTTTAAGCGGCTGCGCGCCGCGTGCACGCGCCCGGCTCACTGTCAGCTAGCATGACTGACAGCGTTAGGCAATGCTAGTCAACTTTTTCTTTCTCCTTTTTTTTCTTAATGTATACATTTTAGAACAATAAACTGTTTTTTTTTTCACTGTGTTTAGATTAAGTTTAAATTGTATTCCTTGAGCCACCATATAGGATTTATTAGAGCTGGATGATACTGGACTGTAATATCAATATCATGAAAAATTACCTCAAAATACACAAATCCCTGCTGAAAAAAACAATAGAAACCCTCATAGAGTTTGTAATGGTTTTAATGGGAATTGTATTGGTTTTAATGGAAGCTGTAATGGTCCTTGTGGGTCTCTACTGCTAATTCGTTGCTTTCTATTGGTGGCATGTTATGTCTAGTGGATACCATTAAGGACCTACATCCTTGATACGTCCTACTACATAACAGAAATCATTTGGTAATGGCTTTAATGGTTAACAGCTGATGGTTTGTAATGGTATTTGTAGTGGAAACTATTAGAATTTCTGTGATGGTTTGTATTTTTTTTTTTTTTCAGCAGCTATCATCAGCACTTTCATAAGATTGACACTAACATCACTGTTATTTGTTATTCGTAATTTTCCTCTCTTTTCCATGCTAAAAGTTATTTTTTCATTCATTCATCTTAAGTAAACACTTCCCGGAGCCAATCCCGGGAACACTGGGCACAAAGTGGGAATGATAGGATGCCAGTCCATCACAGGGCACCATACACACACATTCACACACTTGTTCACATCTAGGGGCAAGTCAGCATATCCAAATCCATTTATCGGAAATGGTAGAACCAGGAGGAAATCCATGAGGAGAACATGTGATACTGCACACAGACAGTAACTCAAGCTCAGGATCAAACCAGGAAGGCGGCAAATTACAAGTATAATTACACAAAGTATAAATTACACAAAAAGACAGATAACAGAACTATAAGTTTAGTGTTTTTTGGTCTTTAACATGTCTGGAAATCAGAGGAAACATGGTATGATCCCAGTAGAACATTACGGATTTGAAACACTTAAAAATCATGATTGAAGCTACATATTAGTCTTTGTGTGTATGTGTGTGTGTGTGTGTGAGAGAGAGAGAGAGAGAGAGAGAGAGAGAGAGATATTTTGTCCCATATCATTCTTATTATGCCACCAATGAGACCTGGTTATATAATGCATTAGCCTCTCATCTAATATCACAACCAGCCGTCACTGATTATTATTAATGCACACACAGAGACACACACACACACAAACATATCATCACTGTTCTCTTGATAAGGTCCAAAGAATCACAAATGAGTATCCAGTACTAATCCAACACTTCAGTCTGTACACAACAATCTCCATACAGACAACAATTAATGTGTGTTTGATTTGTTTCAAACCGATAAAGGGGACTGAGTTCATTTGCTTTTGTTTGCACTTATTTAATTTGCTTCCATCTAAAAATTGCTATCTCATCAAACCAGACTGGTGTGTGATGCTGTGGTGAGCTTCTTCCTCGGTAGGTGTACAGCCTCCTAATTGCACGCTGCAGTCGTGGTCATCCACTAAAGCTCTATTTTAGAGTTTAAACACAGGGTTTCAAGGACGCAGGCTGAACTCCACCCTCCCTCAACACGTCCTATAGCGAATAGTAGCCAAAGCTTCCTCCACAACATCTCAACTCTGGTCCTGGAGTGGTGTATCCCCATTCTGATTAGTACTCATTCTAACAAGTAACAGCTGCTGAGAAAACACAAAAGAACTTGTTGTTTGGGACAGTACACTAGCTACAGGCAGTGCAAAAGTTTGTATCCCCCTTGGTTGCTAGCAACCTTATTCAACTGTAAAATAACACTGAGCAAATAAGTAACCAATACAGATAGGGCTCACTCCTCTAATATTGGTTCAGTTTGCCAGGTCACAGTTTACCAGACTGTGTTACACTGCTAACTGATTAAAAAAAAAAAAAAAAAAAAGTAGGTAGTTGAAAGTTAATTTTGAAAATAACTCGGCTATTGCCTGCTACTAAGCTACTAGTATCGCTACTTATAGCTAGCTACTCCCCAGCACTGTAAGGGAGTTTCAAGGTTGTCAAATCGGCCTCAAGAATGTAATGCTCTCTATTAATGAATATTTTCTTTATTATTTATCTACAGAACACAGAATCAGGTTACTGGCAGTATCTCAGCTAAGACTATATAATCACTTGGAAATAACAACTATCAGGTCTTGTTAGAACCAGTTCTATCTTTGCAAATATTTGTGACATTTCCTAAATTGGCTGACCTACTAGTATGAACACTTGCTAAATATGAATATTAGTGTGGAGGACAGAGCATTGATCATGTTAATATTGTCAATACTTTAGACTTTGACAAATAAGTGAGCAGTATTGGGGAAGCTACGTTGCAGTTGTAACTTCTCAACATACAAGCTGCTTATGATTTACAAGAGCTACAGCCAAGTTACAGCCAAACTATCCTTGTTGAGAAAGCAGGTACAAGGTACTATAGTGTATCCCATAACAAAGCTCTTAAACCACTTATAGTAAGAAGCCGTTAACATTATTGACCATAATCAAAAAAGCAAAAGATACAAAGAGGGCTCATTCCACTAATATTGGGTCAGTTAGTTTCTGGAAATATCTAGCTAGACTATGCTATAGGCTTGTTTGAATTTTTTTTTTTTAAGTAGATAGTTACTGGAAAAGCTATTTTATTTTGAAAATAGCTCATCTACTAGCACACTACTAAAATCTAGTAGCCTCACTAGTTATAGTTAGTTACTCCCCAACACTGCAAGGGCATTTCTAGGTTGTTAATTCAGCCTTTAATGCTAATTTTATCCAAAACGAAATTAGTGACAGAGAAAAAAGAAGAACGTGAACAAGTTTGTGTAACAAGGTGATCTTAGCAGAAAAAAATTAACAATAAATTGCTCATGTGCGAATAAAAACACTAACTAGATAAGAATTGTAGCATTTGGAGCACAACATATTTCTGCCCTGCTGCATCTAAAACAGCTAATTCAAATAATCTGTTCATGATCGGCTTTTAGCAAGTTAGGTATTAGAGCGGAAAAATCACCAAACCGTGACCGCAGACACTCATTCAGCTAAATTCATTTTAATCTTCCACACAGCGCTGGGACTCACAAATCAGATGCACATTTGCCAGATTGGATTTTCTGTTGCCAACCTTTCATGGTCTAATACCAGCCCAAACAGTTACTTTGCCAAATTAGATCCATCAGCCCAAGGCCATTTCCTCAGCTCAGTGTGATTAAAATGAGCCCAAGTGGGCAGGGAATTACTGAATCTGGCAACACTGATCAGCTTCCCAATAACAGGAATTCATCTGGTCTTCAGAAACAGTCTAGTGAGGACAGATGTAGTGGTGTGAAAAATATTAGCATCATGGAGGGAAAAAATGGTGTGAAGCCTTTTCTGGACTCTTTTTTTTAAACTAAGACCAAGAGAGTTAGCTGTTTGTCCCTGTGAAAGAGTCTCCACATTTATATGAACCAAACGATTCAACATAAATGAACTTGGCTACTAAAACAAGCCTAGGGTATAAATATAATCTTTGTGGCAGATTTAAACATGAAGGATTAAAAACTCTGTCCGCTAGGGAGAAGGTCAAAGTCAAAATATCCCTCGCCAGGACCAGAATATCATCTTTGACCATGTCCTCTGATTTCAGACAACAAGGTAAACAGTAAAATTGGTGGAATTTGAGGAGGCTCTGATAACGTGTCTCTTGAGAGCATGGCAGAAATAGCAGCACTGGCACCAGTGTAGATGGTATATCAGGTTATTAAACCAATTTCATTGCGTCAACAGAGAGAATATTCCTCTGATCTTACAAACAAAAGAAACTGGCACTGAGAAGCGCCTTCGTGTTGTTTCACATACTGCCCCCACTGTTTACAATGGAACTGCAACATGTTCATAGGGTGCATTAGTTTTTTTGAGACATGCACGAATCACACACAAAATGATATATACGGTGGTCATCTTGCATATGTGTACACATAGTTCAAAGCAAGTATAATCTTGGGTTAGAGTTTAAGATATGTGTTTGGCACAGGATGTAGAGTTAGTGTTGTATACTAGAGTTAGAGTTTAGGATTGGGGTTTATGATTGCAGTTAGGGTTTACCATGGGTTTAGATTTGGACTTTTGTTTTAGGAGTGGGTTTTATGATTGGAATTAGGGTTTACGGTTGGAGTTAGGGTTTAGGGTTGGGGTTTGGAGTTGGAGTTGAGGTTTAGAGTTGGGGTTTATGATTGGGGTAAGGATTTAGTGTTGAGGTTTAAGGTTGGGGTTATGATTGGCATTAGGGTTTTGGGGTTTGGGTTTATGATTGAACTTAAGGTTTAGAGGTGGAGTGGGAGGGCTTATGATTGGGTATGGGGTTTATGATTGTTGTTAGAGTTTATGGTGGGGCTTAGGATTGGGTCTGGGGTTTGTGATTGGAGTTGGGGGTAGGGTGGGGTTTATGATTGGGTTTGGGGTTTATGATTGTTGTTAGAGTTTATGGTGGGGCTTAGGATTGGGTCTAGGGTTTGTGATTGGAGTTGGGGGTTTGAGGTGTATGATTGGAGTTAGGGGTAGGGTGGGATTTATGATTGGTTTTGGGGTTTATGATAGGAGTTAGAGTTTATGGTGGGGTTTAGGATTGGATTTCTGGTTTATGATTCACAAGAACTTCTTGGTGTCCATCAAAAAATGCACCACTACTGCTGCTTTCAGTGAAAGCAAAGCATACACCGACAGCTCACACCAAAGAATTTGATTTGTAATTTAAAAAAAAAACAGACAAATATTTCACTGAATGTACACTGAAGTGTACGTGTATCAGGCTTTAGGAAACAGCCTGGGTGAGTCATACACGTCAAGCTTAAGATGAGGAAGATGGAGGAGAAACTGATCGCGGTTCACAGCTCTCATTCAGTGCAGAAATTATATAAGTGCAGCTCACAGCAAAACACTTTTTCATGCTACTATAATTCACATCTCTCCATTAGCCCAGCATGGGTTAATCCAAAATCCCACCAACTAAGTCAGTGATGAATAGTATCATTACTGTAACGCGGAGTTCTGTTGTGAGGGACGGGCCAAGGACATGAAGGACAGCACACACGCACACACACACACACACACACACACACACACATCAATCCATCCATCTTCACTGCAGCCTGGAAAAATAAACAAGTTGGGCTACTTATATTCAAGGACCAGTGAGTTGAATTCTGCCAAAGAAATGGAAAGAAAGTTCAATCTATGTTACATCATGTGACTAGAAGTAAAGATTTTTAGTGAACTTTAGCACATAGTGGATGGCAGGCTATTGCAGGGCACCATGCACACACACACACGCACACACACACACCACAAATGCGAACACACACTCATTAGGGGCAATTTAGCATAGGCAATCCACCTATGGACATGTTTTTGGGAGGTAAGAGGAAACCAGAGAACCTGGAAGAAACCCACGTGAACAGGGGGAGAACATGCAGAAACTCACCATGATGAGGCAATGATACCATATTCACAGGTAGATTTCCTTTGTCTACTCGAATCCATGCTTAACACCAGATTATGTGGATCAAAACATGGACGTCTCCCAAATATGGCACTGAAATTGATGTCCAGTTGTCTGAAAAATGAGAAGTTAATGCTTGCAGTATTCTGTCCCACGCACTCATTTACTTTCAGTAAGCTCTTTATCATGATCAGGGTTGCAGTGGATCCGTAGTTTATACCCGGAATGATGGGTTCATTCATTACAGAAGTGAACAACAGAATTTTATATAGTGCTATGTGTAGCTTTAGACAAGTAATATAGCAAGGAATAAACTGATAACATACAATTTACAAAGCAAATTAAAAAAACATTTAGTACTTTAAGTCATCTACAGAATAAATGTTTATGATTATGAGCAGATGCATTCCAGTCATCTGGTGGTCTGATTTCCTGGAGAACTCGACTAACCGAAGCCTTCCTTCAGAGTACTTGGATGGAGAGATGGATGGATTTTAGAGATATAGCCAAATATGAATGCTTTATTCGGAATGAACAGATAATGTGTTCTAAACAGAGAAATACAGATAGGAATAGGAGGCATACTATTAGTTACTTTTAAAAAGAAAGCCTGCCAGAACAGTTCACAGGGCATCTGACTGAGATTAGAAACATGTGTTAAGACTGAAAAGTTGTCTGAGCGGGAGGTTTTTACTTTTATGCAGGTGTGGTCAGATATGAAGCTCACGGGACCATGTTTATTAACATAATATGGTACTGGTATGGCGTGATGCATGTACAGTGTTCATTCATTCATCCTTAGTTTAAATTAGGTGCGTTTACATATATTTTTGGAAATAGAACCAACTAAATTTGTCATACAATATTGTGGGTATAAACAAAAATAATAGTTGCGTGAGTAGGATTTAAAAAAAAAAAACTTGGATATCTCTAGTTAAGCTCCATTAGGGCAGCGGTAATTCAGTGGTTAAGAGATTGGAAATGTTGTGAGTTCAAATCCTGGCACTGCCATGCTGCCACTGCTGAGCCCAGGAGCAAGGACCTTAACCCTGCTCAGCTGTATAAATGAGATAAATGCAAGTTACTCTGGATAAGGGCATCTGAAAAAAGCTATAAATGCGATTATAAACTGGAGTGATGTAGCTGAGGTTGAGGAACTGTCACACACCATGCTGACACCAATGCCAGAGTGGCTAATCACAAGAATTCCTGGTGGGCCGTGGGATGGTGATGCAATTAATTTAATGGTAATGTTATAATTTAGAACTACTTTTTGCAGCGTAGGTTGCAGGAAGTTGTGCACACACACACACACACACACACACCTCCTCATACAGGAGGCAATGAGAGCGGCCCTCTGCGATGCCTAATTGGTCGATTGATACCAGGTCACATGACAAATGTACAGGTTTAGAATGAGACCAGAGAGCCCTCTTAGCCTTTAAACAGGCTATGGATAGCAAAAAATGAAGGGGGGAACAGAAAAGGCCAGGTTAAAGAAAATAAAGGCGTTAGAGGATGGGTTAGGGTTATACACGCTACTCTAGCAATGACTGTTGTACGATCATCCCAGTGCAAATAATATAAATTTACTGCTTTAAATTAGGAGAAGCTTGTAGCTTGACAAGTTACAATGGTAGATCTTTCCTTCAGCGTCAAGCTACATTCAGTTTAGTGTTTAGTTATTATAGCATCAAGGAATTTCCAAAGCTTTGCTTTTTGGGATATTTATGAATGACTGATTTGTGATCAAATTGTTACAGGATAGCCTAATCCCAAAGATATTAAAATGGCCTGTGTTCAGAAATCCTGCACTTTATTTTTATGTTTTCTATTTTATCTTGCCGTTCATTAGCCTAATTCATTCATTGTTCACTATTTAAACTGTTTGTAAGTTGATTTTTTTTTTTATTTTAGGCCTGTTTTTTTTATTTGTATATATTTATTTAATTTGTGTTGTAGTTGATGCAATATGTTTGACTAAAATAAATAGACACAAATGTTTAAACTGTGGATTTGGCATTGTGGACATCCCAAGTGAGTGTGTGGGCCACATGCATGGATCACTCAGATGACATTCCCGGGCTGAAAATCCGTCCCACTCCGGCCACATTTCTACCTCTGGGTTTCTTCCCCTGTTTCCGGAGTCAGAGTGGTAAACTTTTCTAATTTAGGCCACACCCACTTCGGGCTTAAATCCAGATACAGACACAGATATTTGGAGCACTAAACAGATACAGATACAGACAGTGGCATTTTGTTAAACCCCTAAAGGATTTCAGCTTAGAGAGTCTTCGGGATTTGTTGTCCCTGTTTATATTCTATGTTTTCACTGCTTTAGCCAAATCTCCCTTGACTTAATAAAAATAATGGAGTATCATGAGAAACAGGATGTTTTCAGCATCACTCTTTCCTCAGTGGAACATCCTGCTTTCTCAAGAACTTTCTGACCACTGTGTTCATTACTGAAGTACACTACACGTCCTCCCTACACATTTCTATCCATCCATCAGCTTTCCAGAAGCAACATCTGGTTCATGACAACTACATATTTGAAGTTATGGTTACTTGCAGATTGAGGCTTAAAAACCACAAGCAGCACACTGAATAGGAATTGTGTCCTAAATAGAGCTTGGAAAAAGAAGTGTGAGAACCGCGAGACAGACACACACACACATCGTCACATAGCTGTGAACGGCTGAGTCCTGTTTCCAAAAGAGTCTCCTGCTAATGGAGTGCTACATTCAGCACTGGGATGCTAAATTCTCAACACAATTAGCCAAAAAGTGGATGCTAAATTCTCGACAAAAAGAAATAAACAATCAGCAGCTCAGAGTCACACGAGTGATGGACGTGTTTGTGTTTGACTGATGATGGAGCAACTGAGTTTCTCCGTTAAGACAAGCAGTCTGAGATAAATCTCTCTCTCTCTCTCTCTCTTTCTCTCTCAATCACCTGATAAACCGCACGACAGACTTCAACCCAGAGTCTGTTAAAAAGTGCAGATTAAACACGTTACTACAGATATTTATTCCATCCATCCATTCTTTTATTCATCCATTTATTTATTCTGTCACCACTCAACCATATTCCATCCTTCTTTCAGTTCTATCAGTTTATTATCCATCCATCTTTTTATTGGTTCTATCAGTTCATCTTCCATCCATTATTACATTCTCTTTTTGGTTATATCAGTTTATCATTCATCCATCCATCCACCCATAATTTCATGCTTTTTGGTTCTATCAGTTTGTTAAGCATCCTTCCATCCATTTTGTCCACTTCTATCAGTTTATCATCCATCCAAAATTTTATCCTTTTTTTCAGATGGAGTTATGTATCTGTCCATCCATCCATCCATCTTTTCACTTCTATCAGTTTATCATCCATCCATAATTCTATCCTTTTTTCATTTCTCAATCATCCATCCTTTTGTCAGTTCCATCAGTTTATCCATCCATCCATCCTTTTCAGTTCTATCAGTTTCACGTCCATCCATCAATCCATCCATCCAACCATCTATAATTTTGTCAGTTCTTATCAGTCTATCATCTTTGTTTTGATGTTTTTTCCATCATACCGTCCTTGTTTTAAATCAGGTTATCATCCATCAATCCTATTTTCAGTTCTGTCATTTTATCATCCATCCATCTTTCTATCCTTCCACCTTTAACTATTAATATACTCATAACTCCACCCTTCTACCTATTATATATTCCACGGTTACATCCATCCAGTCCCATCCTTTTATTAATCTACTAATAATCAATCTATCCATCCTTCCTTCATTTCCTTTGTTCTTTTATCCATTCAGAATCCATTCACCCATCTATTCAGTCTTCAGTTTATCATCCATCGATCTTTGCTCTATCAATTTATGATCCATTCTCCCAGTCATTTATTTTCCACCCTACCCATTTTCATCCATTCTCCCACCAATCCGTCCTCCCATTTATCACCCATTCTCACATCCATCCCATCAATTTTATGTTCTACTTTCTCATCCTTCCATCTCCATTCTCAGTTTATAGTCCATCCATGCATTCATCATTCACTCTTCCTTCCATCCATTCAATCACCTTTTTATTCTATAATCCATCCATCTTTCCACAAATCTTCCATCTTTTCTCTCTTCTACTCCATCACCCATTTATCATCTATTCTCCACTCTACCAGTCTATTCTAGGTAAAAAAGAATGTCTCAGACTCTTTCCCAAATACACAAGAGCTGCCCAAACATGCATCACAACACAATTCGACAAATAAATAAAAGACATTTTACAAAAATACTCTGCTGCACAAATAAATGCAGAGCTATGTGTACATGGAATTTATCTTCTACATACAGTAAAAGCATACCACAATGCTGCTGAATTCTCAATTCTGATTGGTCAGAAGGTGTTGATTACTTTTCTATAACAGCAGCTCTGAGAGTAGTTCTAGCTGCAAGGCACATCATTAATATTAATATTTACATTTATATTAAGGCACTCGTGCTAATTCATTATGGTTTCTATAGTAACTGTTTCACAGACATTCCCCAACATTAAATGTAACTACAAAAGAATGACGTTCTTTAATAAATTAAAACTCTTTGGTACCTTGCTGTGATGTAAGAAGAATAACACACATGCTGTTATAAGAAAATAATCAACATGGTAACAGTAACTCCACCATCCTGTCATTGATTATTTTCTGAAAAAGCTAAAATAAATCAGTATGAACTGGGAGCAGGACATCGTCCTCCATTATAAATAAAATTCACCTCGTTAAGGGTAGGATATGTGCAGAAATTGTTGCTTAGGTCAGCACAGACCTCAAAGGGATAGAAGAGATCAGACAAGTTCTGCTGGGAATTCTTGGGTCCTGGCATTCATGTGGATGTTACTTTGACACGTACCACCTACCTAAACACTGTTGCAGACCAAATACACCCCTTCATGGCAACGCTATTCCCTCATGGCAGTGGCCTCTTTCAGCAGGATAATGCGCCCTGCCACACAGCAAAAACTGTTCAGAAATGGTTTGAGGAACATGACAAAGAGTTCAAGGTGTTGACTTGGCCTTCAAATTCCCCAGATCTCAATCCGATCAAGCATCTGTGGGATGTGCTGGACAAACGAGTCCGATCCATGGAGACCCCACCTCGCAACTTACAGGACTTAAAGGATCTGCTGCTAACGTCTTGGTGAGATCTGGGGAATTTAGAGGGAAAGTCAACTCCTACTCTTTGTCATGTTCCTCAAACCATTTCTGAACAATTTTTGCAGTGTAGCAGGTTTCATCATCCATCCATCCATCCATCCATCCATCATGCAGGATGATTCCATCATCCATCCATTCATCCAATGTGCAAGAAGATATCATCCATCCATCCATCCATCCATCCTCTTAACTTTTTACCAATTTGATCTCCCATCCATCCTTCCCTTTATAGTAAACTAGTAAATCCTTTCTTCCTTCCATTTATTGTAAACACTTCCATCGATCACTTAATTTATCATAAACTCTTCAATCCATCTATTAATTTATTGTAAACTCTTTCATCCATCAATTAACATGAACTTTTCCACCCATCAATTATCAATTTACCGTAAACTCTTAAATCCATTAATTTCTTGTGATCTATTCCATCCATCTATGCATAATTGTAAACACTTCCATCTATCTATTCATTTATTGTAAATGTTTCCATCCATCCATTCTACCCATCCTTCCTTCCATTTCAAAAACTCACATCAACTCTTCCACTTATCGTCTTTTCTCCTATTCATCCTTCCAAGTATCATCCACTCTTCCATCCATACTCATCCTTCCATTCATTTATCCTTACACTTATTCATCTTTCATCCTCTGATTCATCTTCCCATCGATCAGAGATCCTTCTATCCATCTTCCTATTCCTTCTTCCATTTATCCATCCTTACATCCATCTATTCCCTTTTACTCATCGTACTCATATTGATCATTTTTTAATCACCCATTCTCCCATACATCCAGCTATCCATTTATCTCCCATCTCTCCATCCATCCATCCTTCCGATTGGCACCAGCACATGTTGTTTACTAGGTACGATTTTATATATTCAGTGTTTTATTTTATGTTCTACTTTCCCCATGGAGGATCAGTCACGTGTATTTAACCGTCATTCCCTTTTATGTGGTTGTTTATGTGAACGGCTCGAGTAGGCGATCATTCGTACTTTCCTGCTGGCACATGCTACACTTGTTTTATGCACTTTATACTCTGCATTGCACACAAATTTCACCATGGAGATCAATAGTGTCTACTCCTCTATTTATCTTTGAATTTTGTTGGAAGGTAGAGCTCTAAAAACGAGGCATGCTGCCGACTGGCTCATAGTCAAAAAAAAAAAAAAAAGTATAAAAGACTGAACATTTTCATCTGCAGTATCTACTGCTGTAAACTCTGAAACCAAATAGGGACCTGTCTCAGATAGAGGCACTGAAAATGACTTCCACTGGTTCGCTGAAGTCTATTTACCCGACTATCCATCAATCCACAGTGCCTCTGATCTCGTCAACATCCAGCACGCTAACTAGCTTGTGATTGGCTGCTGCGTGATCACAAAGGACAATCTAAACCTCATTACATACCCCTACAAAGGCAGGACGCGTTTCTTGGTTAGTCATTCACTGTTTACCCTCTGAGAGGTGAACGAGGGCTTTATTAAAGAACAGCCGTGTTCTTTCCGAGCTCCTGGAGGGCAGAAAGGACGCATCAGCGTCAGCGCTCGTCAGATCAGAAGTGACAGCGCTGGTTTGTGTGTCGTTTTCTTTACAGAATGACTAAGAACAGGAGAGACGGGGTGTCTGGCAGGCTGAACATTATTTTTCCTGGCACAAAGCAAGGGTATAAACATACCAATATTTAACGCAGAACATTTTGTTTGCATGTTTTTGGGAACCTTTTGCACTTTTTAGAATAAAGCCTGTCCCATTCAGGACGTAGAATCCATTTGTATTTTTACATCCTTTTTTTTTTTTTTGGTGTTTGTTATCTGTATGTGCTGAACATGTGGCAGAATTGACAATAAAGCAGACTTTGACTTTTGAGAAGCTAGACAGCAGTCTTAGATTTTTTTTTTTTTTAATTCTGAACAAATCTGAATGAAAAAGGACAAGACTGACACTTCATGATGTTAATTGTGTAAAACGTGCTACAAAATTAGGCAGTTAAGGATGAACTAAAGGAAAAACTGCCTGCTCTGTTATACTGTAGGGGGCATTTATTTATTTTACTGGCATGGTTTGGCTCCACGTGACCCTTTAGTGCAAAGAGTCCTCAGAAATCAGTACAATACAAACTAGCTCACCTTTATCCTATGAGGAAATGTTTGTATAATGGTGGGCGTGGGCTTTTCCAGGATGGCCCCGCCCCCACCTACAGGGAACAAGGGCTCACTGAATGGTTTGATGTAATCATACAAGTGTGTTCGTATTTATGTTTATATCCAGATCTGACAGCAAACCTTTGAGTGTGGAATCTAACAAGCTAGCTAAGTTACCCAAGTTGCAGCTTTGACTGATTCATAAATCTGTTTACCCTCATTTCTAAATTGCTATTTATATTTTGCGAGAAAATATGAAGACATTGTCAAACTGTCAAGCAGTTCTTAGATATGTAGCTTATAGACAAACCCTAGCTGTACTTAGCATATTGTAACTATGGTTACCATGCTCCGAATTCTACTTGCTTTATATATATTAAAAAAAAAAAAAAGAAATTAATGCAAGCAAAAACTCACACTTTAGAACCCTGATTAAAACTTTAAATGATATCAGTTTCAGCAAAACGTTCAAATCGTCCAAATGTCCTTGCTGAACAGAAGAATTCATGTCCTTCTTCCTCAGAAGGTTTGTAGGATGCTCCGCCCATACCCAAGCTTTCACAGTGTGAAAATGAACCTAACAGAGCCATGTTTTTTTGTGGTCACATACGTAGTGATGTAAACACATCCACCCAGGAAGTGATTGGATGCTGTTTATTCCTCTGCTGCATGTAAACGTAGCTATAGACCAAACACATTAATAAATCCCTTCCACATTCCAAATATAACACCAAAGCCAGTCATTTAATCAATTATTTTAATGATCATATAAACACAAAACATTTTTAGGGAACTCAGAAAATACAAAATATCCTCCAGGTTACAAACAATTTCCTCACATTTCTATGGTCCAATGAGAATCTAAAACCGTCCATATTTCCCACAATGCACTGCTAGTTTGTACAGTAACACCGCATTTCCTCATCAAAAGTTAACTGTGATATCTCTCATGCCGTGGGCTATCTGCGTCTCCTGGGCGATCTCTCCACACTCCTGTCCTCCCTCCTCCTGGACTCCCTGTACCGGTTCTCCTTGTCCTCCCGCTCCATTCCGTTCCTGTACGAGTCTTTGGAAGACACGTCCTTGCTGCTTCTCTCACGTGATTTTGACTTTGATCTCTCTTTCTCTCGGCTGCGCCGGCACTCTCTGTCTCTCTGTGAGTCACTTTTGGTGTCCTTGTTTTTGCGCGAGTCCTCATTCTCACTGTTTTTGTATTGCCGGTCCTTGCGTTCTCCCCGGTCAGACGAGTCCTTTCGTGAACGCTCTCGCGCAACAGGAGAGTCCCTCCGCCTGCGCTCTCTCACACCGGGGGAGTCCTTTTGCCTGCGCTCTTGAACATCGGGTGAGTCCCTTCTTCTGCGATCTCGCACATCGGGTGAATCCCTTTTCCCGCGCTCCCGCACATCGGGCGAGTCCCTTTTCCCGCGCTCCCGCACATCGGGCGAGTCCCTTTTCCCGCGCTCTCGCACATCGGGTGAGTCCCTTTTCCCGCGCTCTCGCACATCGGGTGAGTCCCTTCTCCCACGCTCTCGCGCATCAGGCGAGTCCCTTCTCCTACGCTCTCGTGCATCAGGTGAGTCCCTTCTCCCGCGTGCTCGCACATCAGGCGAGTCCTTTCGCCCACGCTCTCGCGCATCAGGCGAGTCCTTTCGCCCACGCTCTCGCGCATCAGGTGAGTCCCTTCTCCCACGTGCTCGCACATCAGGAGAGTCTCGTCGCCCACGATCATGCACATCAGGAGAGTCTCGTCGCCCACGATCATGCACATCAGGAGAGTCTCGTCGCCCGCGCTCTCGCACATCAGGAGAGTCTCGTCGCCTGCGCTCTCGCACTTCTGGTGAATCCCTTCGCCCACGCTCTCGCACTTCTGGTGAATCCCTTCGTCCACGCTCTCGCACATTAGGAGAAGCTTTTGTTGCACGTTCTCGCTTATCGGGCGAGTCCTTTCGTGATTTGTCCTGTCGTCCATGACGGTCCTCCTCGCTTTTGTCTTGTCTCTGGTCCCTTTTGCTTTGTCTCTCTTCTGGAGGACAGCCATGTTTAGAACTCTTCTTATGCTTCTTTCCACGCTGGGACACCTTTTTCCGCTTCGCGTCTGAGTCAGAATCTGTGGAAGAGCAGAAATAGTGAAAACAATTAGTGCTAGTGCTAGAAAAGTGGACAGGAACAACGATTCCACAGTGCTTCAGTCAAGTCATCGTGTGGTGCGTTGTGTGTTGGTACGTTTTAGCAGTAAGAAGCTAATTATGAAAAAAAAGTTATCAGGGGCCTTAATTTTGAATTTGTGAAAGCAAGTTTTAAAGGAACTGTACATTCCCTGCATCACACTGATGTAATGATGCAAAGATGGAATCTGAATGGACCTGGCAATCACTCATGTATTATAAATTATGTTGGGAGAAACTGAGGGAAATTCAAGGGGGGAAAACAAGGTCACTCAATAAAGGTTTTGAATTAGGACATGAATGGAACCTGTTTCAGGCTCTGTGTGTGTGTGTGGTGACAGAGCCTGCTGCTGAATTCCCTTTAGAATTACACCAGTGAGCTCTGACAGCCTCAAACCAGGTCAACACTGTAAAGCTTTCCTGTGTGTGTGTGTGTTTGTGTGTCTGTGTGTGTTAGTGAGAAAACTACAGCATATCTTGTGTCCATTACTGAGCAACTTTCATCATCATTAGCTGGACACTAATGCTCAGTCAGGAAGAGACATCTTTGTGTGTATTTGTGTGTCCTGATGTCCATTTAGACAGCAACATACCATTAACGAGCACAAGATGTCTGTGCGAGTTCGGTTTTACACAAAGCACACACGCACACACACACACACACACACACACCTTACTGCCGTGTTCTTCTAAATCCATTCACTGTTTTTCAAAGCTACAAATAACTGAGTACTTGCCCTCATCTCTGAGCACCTGACAGGCTGTAAAGGATGAGGAGGAAATGAAATGCTCATATCATCTCATGTTTCCTGTTCCTCTGGAAACTGATCTCTCATCTGCTGCAATCTTTCTCCTACATATATATATATATATATATATATATAGTGTACTGAGAGTGGGACTAGTATACTGAGGGATGAGCTAGTGTACTGAGAGAGGGATTAGTATACTGAGGGATGAGCTAGTGTACTGAGAGAGGGATTAGTATATTGAGGGATGAGCTAGTGTAGTGAGAGAGGGATTAGTATACTGAGGGATGAGCTAGTGTACTGAGAGAGGGATTAGTATACTGAGGGTTGAGCTAGTGTACAGAGAGAGGGATTAGTATACTGAGGGATGAGCTAGTGTACTGAGAGAGGGATTAGTGTGTACCAGAAGAGCCGGAGCTGCTGGACGAGTCATCCGAGTCATTGGAGGAATCCGAGTCACTGCTGTCACTGCCCGAGGACGAGGAATCTGATGATGAGGACGAGGAGGAGGAAGAAGAGTCAGATGACTCGACATCCTGGTTCTGGGTCATGATCATCTTAGGGGCGTTCTTCAGATGCTCTCTTAGCTCATCTCTGTTAGAGAGAGAGCATACATTAGAGATTAGCTAACAGTAGGTGTGCACCAGAACCCCTATTTTGTTATAATACCATGAGTCCCTGTCGGTTAAACGACAGACCATGGCCTCATCAACATTACACAGGACCCACCATAGTCTCTTATCCGCCTCCCTGGACATTAACGAAATACCCCACTATGCTGTTTCATATGCGTTACATGAACACACACAGCTCACACTGCTACACTGCACCTTTTTACTTCAAACTGTGAGCATTTGCACTGGCCCACTTTTGCACATCCTGCACTAATGTACAATTAATGTCTCTATTTTTATTTTCCTAAATGTTTATATTTTTATATTTATGCTCATAGTTTTCATAGCTTTATAGTTTCTTTATATTTATGCTTCTCATTTCATAACTCTCTCTTCTCTCTTTTAGTTTCTTATCTTACCTCACAATGTTTACCTTATTAATATTATTTTGATTTCTTGTATTTTACTGTTATTACTAAGCACCAGTACACCAAGACAAATTCCTTGGACATGTAAACCCACAGTACTTAGCAATAAAGGTGATTCTGATTCATGATATACAAAATGTATAATATTAATAATAGACACAAAAAAACTCAGATATCTGTATATATTATAGTTTTGTGCTGTCTTTAAATCTGTGTTAAACTGTTTTCTGAAACTCGACAGTCATTTGAGCTCACTCGTGCTCATTAATGTTTGTTTTCAAATTTAACCTTTACATATTCAAAATGCTTTTTAAATTACATCACTTTAACATGTTCATAAGCCATTAATACATGATGCATTAATAATTCAACACCTGACCTCACCTCATAACGTATTCATAAGGCATTATTAGATGTGTTATTCATATTTATATTTATTTCTTTTCTTAAAAATGTGAAGTATTAGTATTTACTTATTAGTCCATATACTTTTTTTAAATAACTTTTTCCATAAAATGAATTACTTTCTCACTATGTTAATAAACTGTTTAGTCAATAACCAAATATTGAGGATTTTCTCAAGCTTATAAATTATGCACTAATGTTAATAGCCGATAAAATCATATAAATAATTAAACAAAGCTATATACAAATAAAAAGTATATGACGTTCTTAAAAAAATATTAAACAAATCAATTGCTGGCAAATTGCTGTACTATAAGTGCAACAAATTACTTGGGGACATGCTGTTATGGGAAAATAATCAACTTCAGACCACATCACACAACTCTGTCGTTGATCGTTTTACCTGAACAGCATGACCCTGAATGTTTTACTCCTTACTTATGTTATTTCTAGCCAACACTGCATTCTGGAGATTATCACAATGCAGCGAATCTTGCATCCAGTACCATTCTGCATCAAAATGTCATTTAAATGTCCATCCTGTCATCCATCCATCCATCAATTTTCCTAATTATTTATCTCTTCTTTTCGCAGACACCATGATGGTTTGGCTACAAGGCTATTTCTTCTCCAGTTTCATTAACAGATCCAGCTTGTTTCATTTGGATTGACCTCAATCACATTACATTATTCGAATTTAAGTCCACTGCGCTATCAGTTGGATTATTAACACAATATTAGGCTGCATGTTCGCATGGCAAGTGATGACATTTAATCAGAGCAGTTAAACGGCAACTTTATTTTTCCATTCTAAGCTTGACATTTGAATGAAACTGCCCTGTAAAAGGTTACCATTATCATGGTATAGAGCAGGGGGGTGCAATCTTATCCACAAAGGGCCAGTGTGGGTGCAGGTTTTCATTCCAATCAAGCAGGAGCCACATCTGATTCCACCTGTTTAATCAGCTGATCTTGGCTTTCAATAGTCTCAGGTGTGGCTTGTGCTTGGTTGGAATGAAAACCTGCACCCACACCGGCCCTTTCCGGATAACACTGGACACCCCTGGTATAGAGAGATGTAGTATCTGCACATGGCCTACAGAGAAAGCAGGAGTTTCTTACGTGAGTCCACCGAGGCCGATGGAGGTGAAGAAATTGATGGCGAATCTCGTGTTCCTCGGGTTGTCGCGAGGGAACAGGCCTTCGAAGAACGGCTGCAGAGTCCTGTCGACGAAACAGCACTGTTTACACACTTATCGTTTATACACTGTTTGTGTGTTCCTGAGCAGAGCACTTATAATGCACAAATCCATCTGGGGCAACTCACGTGTCCTTGAGTCTCTCGTTGAGCTTCGGAAGCCCCATATAGGCGCACAGCTCCTGGAAGAGGATCTTGACGAAAATACGGCTGGAGGACGTCGTCGTCTCCTCGCTCATTCTCATGCACTCTAGAACCTGCGGGGAATTACAGACCAGTTCAAAGCAAAGCATTAAAAAAAGATAGTATATGACTTAGTATAGCAACCAAAAAATTGCTTTTTCTTTCTTCAAGGCAAAGCAATTATGATTTAAAAAAAAAGCAGTTAAATGCTTCTATGCTGTACGCAATACCATCTTTGTGACTAAGTGATGAGTCATTTAGTTAGCTTAAGGGGATGTGTTAAGGGGATTATTAGGCAGGACTGAATGCCGAAAATGATCAACGCCACTCACGCTCCACGGGATGGAGTCTGTATAGAGGAGGTGTGCGAACATTCTCGCCACGTTGCGCAGTTTGTTGGTCTCCAGCCTGTGAATGGTGTCGTACTGCTCCTGGAAGATGGCCTCGAAGCTCTCCATGTACTCCTTCTTCAACAAGCAGAACCTCTGCGGAGATTCAGAGAGGGAGAAATAAACATCAGAGACACGGACAGACAGAGAGCAGGCCATAAAATAGATAATGAGATGAATTGCAGGCTGGAGCCATTCAGCTGGATGAAGGAAAGAAGAGACGGATGGATGGAAGGAAAGTGAAGCTCATAGGCACATCTACGCAGATAGATACAGACACAGACAAACGAGAGATAAAAAAGTGAAACATGAAACCCGCTGTCTCTCAGTGTGGTGTCTGTAATAAAAAAAAAAAATCTGCATGTCTCCTATGTGATAAAACACTCGCCCCTAGGCACTGAGTTTCTAGCAGCTTTGTTTTTTCAAAAGTGTTTTAAATTCTCTGGATGCAGCAGAGAAAAACATCGACCTTAGAAATGAAATAACTGGGATATAGCCGATCCACATGGAAATAAAATCACCAAGTAGCAACTGTAAGGCATAAATATACTCTGAGAAAGAAAAAAAAAAAAGTTTTTTGATGGTTAATGGTTCTAGCTTTTTAAAGAGAGTGTACTTTTAATCTTTCCTGAAAGGGAAACCGTCTGCTGCAGGGGGTCTATACAGAACCTTTAAGGGTTCATGCAGACGGAAAGATCGAAGAACACAGGGGGTTTTAGATTCAACTTTTTCCTCCCCTACGAGTGTAGAGATGTATATAGAGGGACACAGATGAACAGAATGATGAAAAGACATATAGCAAGAAGGATAAAATATAGACAGGTAGGGAAACAGACATGTAGATAAATATGCAGACA
>CM040458.1:26196265-26210391 GCA_022758105.1 Pangasianodon gigas | reverse complement strand
GACAGACAGGTAGGTAAGTAGACAGATAAACAGACAGACAGGTAGCTAAGTAGACAGATGAACAGACAGACAGGTAGGTAAGTAGACAGGTAAACAGAGACAGGTAGGTAAGTAGACAGATAGACAGACAGGTAGGTAAGTAGACAGATAGACAGATAGACAGGTAGGTAAGTAGACAGATAGACAGACAGACAGGTAATTAAGTAGACAGGTAAACAGACAGGCAGGTAGGTGTATAGACAGACAGACAGACAGGTAAGTAGACAGATAGACAGATAGACAGGTAGGTAAGTAGACAGATAGACAGACAGACAGGTAGGTAAGTAGACAGGTAAACAGACAGACAGGTAGGTAAGTAAAGAGGTGAACTGACAGGTGTTTAAATAGACAGGTAAAGAGCAAGAAGTTAAAAAATAAAAGCAGAATGGCAAACAGAAAAGCAGCTAATTAAACAGATAAACAGACCAGGCAGGTAGAAAGATAGACAGGTACACAGCCAGGCTGTTAAATAGACAGATACTTAAATAGACTTGTAAAAATGGCAGGAAGGTAAATAAACAAACATGGTGGGAAATGGTTAGGCAGGTGGTGTAGGAAGATATGAGCCTCACCCCAGCCAGAAGACCAAAGAACTTCTCGTAGGTTCTCTGCTGGGCGCAGCAGTCCAGGATCATGTTACACAGCTCCTTCTGCAGAGACACACAAACACTGATCAGTATTATTAGTACATCCACACACACACACACACACACACACACACACAAAACACCTCTCACACTACACTCTACATCAACCAAACCCTCAGAGATAAACACCAGCCTCAAGCCAAATAATTGGACAGACAGATGTTGTGACAGTGCACGATCTGTTCCAGTCATATGTCCAGATAAGTCAGAAAAGTCAAATGTGTAATATAAACCGTATCCAACCATATTGCACGTATCCATTAGCATGTAAACGATGTTCGTATGCTATTTATAGTCTTTAGTAAGTGATGCTGAACAACTACAATGATGTTTCCTTTGGTCACTAGCCAAACTGCATACTATCTTACTAAACAGTATTACAATGCAGACTGAAATCATTAGATTAGTGTAGATTGTGTACTATTTTGTCTATTTAGTACACTAGTATGCAGAGACTGGGACAGACACCTACTAGGCCATCATGTATTTGGGGAAAAAACAAAACAAAAATAAAACACCCATTACGAAGTGATATGGATACTTTTTCACTCCAGTGAAGCATTTTGTTTTATTCTTCCTTCCTTTAATTATCATATCTCCATCTGATTTATTTTTTACGCAAATTCAAATCTCGGAGCTGTGGAGGTGCTAAGCTCGGCAGGCGTTTCTGCTCCCACAAGACGTCCACTCACACGTCATCACCACGACAACACCATCAGCGTATCGATTTCACAACACCACACACCGCACCACAGCGGGAATCTATCTGATCACGTCATCCATCATCAGATCAGATGCTCAGGAATTCACTCCAGCGCTGGATTAGTGAGCTGATGAAACATTCAGACACCAAGTACACGAGGCCTGAAGACGATTGTAGATGAAGGCGAATGAGACTGCTTATAAAAAAATAAAAGCAAAGAAGCGAGAGCTCACAGATGTAACCCTGGCTGTGTAATCGGACCAAGTCACAGAGACTGGACCTGTGTTCTGCTCTTGTAGAGGTCTCGTCAGCATGGGGGGTTGGAATTGTGGTGATAGTGAATAATTGTGTTGTTTGGGTATGACACATTTACAATCCCACACAGTTATACACATGATTAAATATTAAACTGGCACAGTGTAATTATACACATTCGGTTTTCAGCTCCTGCAGAAGTGTGTGTTGTAACTGAAGGAAGTTATGAGCGCTATGTGCCATATTTCAGGCTTAGAAGACTTTTCTTTTTTATCCTCATTGCCCTCTGCTTTTAACCTACACAACAAACCAACGTACATATGTTATATATGTATATATATGTTTTTTTATTTGCCTAATAGTTTACAAGTTATTTATAATTGGAAACACTTTCAAGGCTTCACGATGTCTTCTTAAAGATGACACGGCAATTAATAAAGCATCACGGCTTAGGTTATTTTACCCGTTTCTCTCGCACGCTCAGAGAGACAGCCTGGTTAATTAAATCATCCCTGAACACACTGAAACTTGTGTGTGAGATTAAATGGCTGGGCTTTTCTCTGCCTGTGAACAGGTCACTGATTCCCTCATTATCCGCCCTAATGCTCCATCCGTCTCTACAAACTGCAGGCATGTGGAAGTGAAAAGAGGAAATCTGCCTCAGGGAGGAGAAAGGAAAAGGGAATCTCTTTAAGATGAGAGAACAGAGCTTGGCCTTCAGGTCAAAAGTGTGGTACCCTTAATGCATATAATACCCTTCAACCCTTTGGGTTCTAGTAAGCCTTTGTTTTTTTGTGTTTTTTTTTTTTCCTTCTGTTGTGAAATGAAATCTTCAAATATTCAGAATATAAAATGCGGTATGTGTTTATCATTAAACACAGGGAAAATAGTGCTTACAGAACATGTTTGAACTGTATCTCCAGTGATTTTTCAGCCAAATGAAGCATACTGGGCCTGAACTAGTGTTTTAAATACGAACTGTATCTAAAGAACTTCCCTGATACAGAAAGAAAGAAATGGACTTGTTTAGTATCACTGAGGTCTGAAGAGCAGACATCAGAGCATGGCAGCAAGGAAGGAAGGAAGGAAGGGAAGAAACAAGTAAGCAAAGAAGGAAGCAAGGAAAGAAGGACAGAAAGGGAAAAAGGACGAGCGGAAAGAAGCAAGGCAGCAAGGAAGGGAGGAAGAAAGAAAGGAAGCAACAAAGGGAGGGAGGAAGGAAGGAAGAAAGGATGGAAGGAAGGAAGGAAGGAAGAGAGGAAAGAAGGAAGGAAGGAGGAAGGGAGGACAGAAGGAAGGAAGGAAAGCAGGAAGGGAACAGGGATGCAAGGAAGGAAGAAAGTAAGAAAGGAAGGGAAGAAGCAAGTAAGCAAAGAAGGACGCAAGGAAGAAAGGATGGAAAGAGAGAAAGGATGAGCAGAAAGAAGCAAGGCAGCGAGGACGGAAGGAAGGAAGAAAGGAAGCAACAAAGGGAGGAAGGGACAAAAGGAGGAAGCAAGGGGGGGGACACAAGAAAAAAAAGGAAGGAAGGAAGGAAGGAAGGAAGAATGCAAAAAAGATACTAAGGAAGGAAGGAAAGACCAATAGAAGCAAGTAAGAAAAGAAGGAAGCAAGAGAGGAAGGAAAGAAGGAAGGAAAGATGCAAAATAGATACTAAGGAAGGAAGGAAGGATAGAAGCAAGTAAGAAAAGAAGGAAGCAAGAGAGGAAGGAGGGAAGAATGAGAGGAAGGAAGAAAGAAGGACACACAGACCCAGAGACAGAGAGAGAAAGAAAGAGGCATCAAGGAAAGAGTAAAAGCATACAAAGAGAGTGTGTGTGTGTGTGTGTGCATAAAGAACGCCACCATCTGCTCCCATCACTGCCATTAGTGTGTATTACAGCTACATAAGTGAGCATCATTCGTCTCTTTACAGCCCTCTCTCTCTCTCTCTCTCTCTCTCTCTCTGGTAAGTACACCATTTCATTTTCTCCCTCTGAACTCCAGGACAAACGGCCCATGAGGCCCGAGCCCTGAAGCAGACGCTCATCACACTGAGAGGATCAATGAGAGCTCGAGAAACTAGGGTCGCTACTCGGTGCGTTAAAGCTTCACACCCAACAGTAACGCCTTTTACACTGACACTGGGTACAATCTGCACCAAACTTCTCACAGCATTTACATCTACAACTTTATTTTAGTTCTTTTTATTTAACCTGTGTTCTGTTCATGTATTTTTAATACAGAGTCTGAATACAAGTTTCCCTATTCAATTTCATTTTTTAAACCATATCTTTGTGTTTAGAAATACATATTTATCTGTTCTTATTTTTAACTACAAAGTGAAAAGACAGTAGGTGTGTAAATTTCAAGTGGATATATGCACTGGAAGTGGATTAAATTACCAAAAAACCTGTCTGAATATTTATTTCCCCTCATTTTACATCATGATATAGACATTTTAATACATAAGAAATGATCACATAATAAAAATGACTGCTAAATGACTTATCAGATTCAAAACATGAGCTATTGCACATGAATTTAGATTATCATTTTTTTTCATTTTTTTTTGAATGAACCGTTAATTTGGTTTGAAAGCAACACAGTAAAAAAAATTCTTCTGATGAAGAAGGCAGGCATTTATAAATTAAAGTGTAATTTGTAAGCCATTTTTGAACATTTTACAAAGTTGAAAATGACTCAGTATTTATTTCTCTGCAGCTTTAAACTTTATTTCAGTTCAAATAATGAAAAATTGTCCAATTAAATCAGTTAAGAATGAAAAAGGAGACTTTATGTTGTAAAAAACTAGAGTTTATAACGGATATAAGCCAAACTCTGGATCCAAATTTATGGAATTAAGCACACACACACACACACACACACACGTCACTGCTACACTCTAGTGCACTCAAATTGGAGCTCGTTTCTTCTGAGCACAGAATCTTGACCTCTGACCTTAGCCTGAGGACCAATAAAGTGTGTGTTTATGTGAGAAGCATGTCGAGGAAGACACACTACAACATGTCTGTCAGTAACCACAAAACCCTCAAATCAATAACTCCTACAAGTCTCCAGGAAAAGCCGAGATTTTCCAATCATCCCCTACAGAGTGAGGACATGAGGACATAAGCATGCTGGGTAAATACGTTCGTGTTTTTCTTTTCCAAATTTCCATGTTCAAGCATAATCTAACACACTATTTTGGTTTATCACATCATGCACGATAGGAGACTGAGTGAAAATTTCCACTATTAATTATTATCTGTGCAAAATAATAAGAATCTGCAAAAGAACTCTTAGATTATTTACTTTTTATGTCTTCCAGCTGAAAACTCTGTGCTGTTTTTGACCCTTTTGGCAGTTGAAATGTTGCTGTATCCCTATTAAATAGCTACTGATGCTAACTATTGACTTGTCTAATGGTAGCTAAGTCAAACATTGATTCAAAACATTCTCCATTTACGCTGACAGAAGCGAGGATGCCTTTCAAGCAGGAAAAAAAAAACGAGTCGGGACAAGAACGCGGAATAAAACATCACTTATGTGAGATGGAGGAAGGGGCGGGGCTTCCAGGGGGGCTGTCTGTTAATATTAAAGAGCTTAAAATATCTGTAAAACCATCAATCATTCCAGATTCATACATCGACTGGCTCATGTGCCGTTTTTATTGGGAGGAAAAAGGAGACTGTTCTTTCGGGGTATTTTTGAGGGATAAGTCATGCCAGTGTACGCTGATGTTAAATCACGGAGCTCCTGGATGAAGATCAGCAGGTCTACTGGAGTCACCACATGCTGAAAATGAGCGAGTCAGCGTTTCTAAAGGTCTAATAAAAATCCAAAAGCTGCAGAGAGTGAAGCCTTGGCTGATTACCACAGTGTGTGATTGAGTGAGTCTGCAATCAGGCTGAAATGCTTTAAACACTGGAGGATTTCCAGTCCAAGTATTTCTTTCTTTTGGAAAATCCGGTTAGAGAGCTGGATGTGTGACACTACTGAAGCCACGACTCCAACAGCGCAGACGCCACTGAATTAAGTGTCAATACACTTGCACTGATATTTTTTAAGGCATTTGGCAGAATCAAAGTTGTTGGGGTTTTTTTTTTTGTTGTTTTTTTGCAAAAATATTGAATGGTACTTAATATTAAAACTAGGAGATATGATGACAATATTGATAAATAAATCATTATCAATTGTGTCACAAATCTTTCAGAGACATCGCAGGTATCGTGATAACATTTTTGGCAAACTCTGGAAGCTGATTCGATATTAAAAGTTTGTAGTGAATCGATAATATTGTTTAAAAACAATAGAATTTTTCAAAAAAATTTTCAAGTAATTTTTTTTTTTACTGCAACATTACTGCTCCACTCTTTTGCTGAAGTTTTGCTCATAAACCTGTATATCGTGATACATATCGTGTATCGTAGGAATGTCATATCGCCCAACCCTACTTCCAAAAATCATATGATTTGATTTTATAATAAAATGTAACCTCAAATTACTTTTGAATTCAATCAGGCTACAGTCGTGATGAAGCACTGATCAATACAATCAATACCTACTTAACACTTCCATAAAACGCCCCCAGAGCCGTAATTTGATTTCCTTTGAAACAGGAAGTCAAGGATGGAGCGTGTTGAAGGGCCTGACAGAGTTTGGGGAATCTATCCGACTTCACAGCGGCTGAGCAAAGCGACTAAATAACGCAGCGAGAGCTTATCAGAGAGCTCGTTTCAGCTGTGCTGGATTTCTCACTGTCAGCTTCGGTATCCTGGAGCAGAGGTTTCCAACCACCGAGCCTCAGATTGGCACAGCGGCTGTGTCTCAATCACACCACAACCTGACGCATCACATGACAGTTTAATGATCCTGGGAAATTTCTAACCCACTTCCTCACAAAACCCTTCATCAATCACATCACCATGACAGGAAATGCTGTTCAACTCTGCAGCACACTTCAACTGACACAGCTGGGAAGAGTGTGTGTGTGTGTGTGTGTGTGTTTCCATACTCAACCTCTGTCAACAAAATTATCATCATTAGAATATGAAGGGTTTCATCCCAAAACGCAGTGTATCCACTTTTTTTTTTTTTTTTTTTTAAATAGCAATTTTGGTAATTAAGGATTTTTAAAATTCCTTATTCAACTCGACATTTCATCTTATTTTCTATTACATTTATTAAATCACAGGTATGTGTAAGGACGTGTACATTCACGGGAATAAAGATATCTATAAAAGTTTTAACAGTAAAGTGTGTCAAACATAAATAATGAATAATAACGGATACGATCCGAACTCTGCATGATATGATGATGTAATATCAATATCGCGATAAATTCACAATATCACAATATGCTTTTTCAGAAATATTGTGGATATCGCGATCAGTTTTTAAAAACGTTTTACAAATTTTGTATACATTTTTTTTTTTTAACAAAAAGACTTGATGCAGCTTTTGATTTTTAATTGTATGTTTTTTTATTTTGATAATTAATTATACAGATTTTTTATTATTTTGATTACTATGTAAATGGATTTTTTTTATTATTCTGATTGATTATATGGCTTTTTTTATTTTTATTATTAATTATATGGATTTTTTTTACAAATTATTTTATTATTAATTATATTGATTATTGTGTACGTAATCTTTCAAGTTGTAAAGGATAAACATTTTTACACATTTTTCATTTTTTTCTCTTTTTCAGTGTTATTTTCTATGAATGATAAATAAATAAAAATATATATTTATTTAAATATATAAAAAATAAATTTTTGGAGACTTTATATAAAGCATGAAAACAGTTTTTTAAAAATCCAACAATACTGTAGCTAGCAGTTTGTAAGCAAACCTATATACCGTGATAATCACGAATATCTTCAAGAATCATGACAAATATATTTTTTGTCATATCACTTACCCTTAATTAATAAAACAGATAAATAACATTACTCTGTTATAATAAAACTGTCACGTGACAACATGAAATTTTCAACTGTGGCCATTCAGAAAGATGTGATGTTAAGAAAAGGATGTTAAAATATTATCTCCATTGAGGTTTAAAACACGTATCAGGGTCTGATGACGAACTTCGATACGTTCGTTCGTGCGCAGACTCGTGATTCAATCTGCTGTTAGCAAAACAAACGATGTGTCCTCGTTCAACGTCGCAGACTTCTTAACACAAAACCTGGTCTTGAAAACTTTCTTATATGTGATGTTTGCGTTCTTGTAAGGTTAATGTGTGGAACTGTAATGTAAACACCGGTATGTTACTGAAGCGAGTGATTAGCGCCCCCTAGTGTCCTACAGTGTGTTTAAAACAGCACTGCGTTCATGGATTTATTACTATAGCGTATTTAAGGAGACATCAGTGCTTTATCACTGTGAAATTCTCACACAGTGGGTTGTATTATATGTGTGAGTTATATTTCAGACCCTAACAGACACACACAGACACATACTCACTCGCTGTGTGTCTCTCTCACAAGCTGTTAACCTGTTCCATCTATTTATAGCCACACTCTTCCACTTGATCCCCCGCTCACCTTGCCCTTATGTTTAGTAAAGCCTCCTTTTATCTTCCTGTGGAAACATTGGAATGTTGAATCCTCAAGATGGAGGCTCACTTTACTCATAGTCTAATGCTTTTAGCATTGATTCGTCATTTTTAATCAAGTTTGTCTATAAAACTGCTGACGAAATTCATGACATCATGTATTACCACAGGAGAAAAGGACATCACTGCTTCTGACCTGACCTGCACGCCTTCTCTCTCTCTCTCTCTCTCTCACACACACACACACACACACACACACACACACACACACACACACACACTCTCTCTCTCTCTCACACACACACACACGCAATTTGTGTAAAAGCTTGTATAGATGATGCTTCACATAAATGCATCTTAAAAAATGTGTAATTGATGATGTTTTCCATGAAAAGACGTCTATTTAACATTTATGGAAGGAGTCTCCAGTGTCAACGCTTTGTAACAGTTAGTAAAAAAAGATAAAAATTTGCAATCACTGGCAAACTGCTCTGGTATAACTGGAATAAAACACTAAGATGTGATTAGTTACGTTAAACATAGCAGGAAGGAAAAAAGAGAGAGAAAGTTTAATATGATGCTCGCTCTATGATTTAATAACCTTTATGGAAAACTCAGCCCCATATTCAAGAAGCTCGTCTCCAAAATATCTTCCTCAAACCAATGAGGATATGTGGCACAAATGGAAGCCTGTAGTTACTAAATTATAAAGATCTAAAGCAGCGGATCAGAGATGTAAAGCAGACCGCGCTCTCTGCTTGTCCTCTCTGCACTTTATAAACCAGATGGAAGGCTAAACTGGGTCTGAATTCCCCGAGCAGCTCCAGTGCCAATCAACTACAAGTCACTTCTGGAGCAAAGCATGAGATCAGTTATAGTACAGGAAAAAGGGGAAACACCCAGATCTGAGGACAAATGCCTGTTTTTTTCATCAGCAGTTGCAAAACACAGATATTAAGATGACTAAAACACTCCTAAGAGTATGCAGAGGTTTAAAAATAGATATTTATCCGAGGCTAAAAGGATTCGGTAATCAGGCGAACGTACCGTCTGGCTATCAGGGAAGTCCATCTTGATCAGCTTGTGAGCACATTCCTCAAAGTCCAAGCTGTGAGAATAGAAAGGAAAACAGAAAGGTTAGCACACCATGATGCATTAACAGCATAAATCTGTATAAAAAATGCTATTTTAAGGAGCAGCTGAAACAGCCCTGGAAAAAAACAAACAAATATATTTTTCACGAAAGCAAACTGATATATGAACAGCTGTATTACGCCTATTTTATTAAGGTTTATACATGACTGTGTACTCGCCACCAGCATTGTTTACACACCTACGTATCTTATATACACCTGGAGAAATAAAAGTAACATTCGCTAGATGGTACGTCAGAGTCAAAACATCCCTGACTCTCTGGTTTCCAAGTTGAACTGTAATGTTTATGGATTTCGTACACAGTCACATTAAACGCAATCACAAGATCTGTTTCTGTTTAAAACGTTCTGCTGTCTTCTTGATTGTCGTCATGAACTGCGTCTCAACTCGAAAAACCAAAAATGTACATTCAAATGTATTTACTAATCTAGAAGATCCAGAAGAGTGGCATGTAAAAGAGAACATTTGGGAGGTTTCAAGGTGTGAGGTTTGTAAAATTCAAACACTAACTGTAATAAGAAAACCAGTTAGTGTTGGTACTCGATAATGATCTAGAAAAGTACATGTAGACGATTTGAGACACAACTTTAGTTTGTTTATTCGGTTACGGACACCGTTTACGTTGGTACTGCACCACGCAGACGTGTCACAAATTCTTTTTTTTTTGAGGATGTGCACAAGCAACGCTCCAAACGACCACAGGATATGTGCGGCAGCCATCTTGCACATGCATACCTGTAGTTACTAGCAAGTACAGTTGAGCCTTATTGGATTTACAGATAGGCTTTTGCTCAGTGCTGAACTGCAGTAACACTAACAAGACAAAAAACATATAGCTATAGCTAGACTATAGAAGGATTGAGCCCTGCCCATTATTTTCAAATATTTGGGACACGCAGCATTTGCGCTCCTTTTCTGAAGGCAGCATTAAGGCTTCATGTCATCTATGGTTCCTTATTTTCTATTCGTTCCCAGAGAAGCCAATCTCATGCATTGTGTTACCTTCTTTTTTTTTTTTTTTTTCATCAGCACATGCCTTAATACCACACTTGCCAACTCTGTTACATCCTGTTTTGTGTGTGTTTTTTTTTTAATAAGACAATATATTTATCTTTAGTGACTTTATAACCTGCAGCTATTTGAATTCTCCTCATTTCCATACATACATATTCATTCGCTTATTTCTGTCACCACGTGGTTAAAATAAGCTGCTTGGTGTGCGAGTCCTACAAGTGAGAGGCTGCTGAAGAGAGAACAGATGTTTCACTGGTTTTGGCAATGAAACAGCTTCGTGCTGTGGGATATTAGGAAACAACGGCCCTCCTGTCTCTCTCTCTCTCTCTGTGGTCACTGCAGGTCTGTAAGAGCCACTAGGCAATCAATGAGCTGGCAAATTTCACCTCTCAAACACAAAACGCAAGCACATGAGCCATTTCCATCACTAAAATCCGTCCTGTAATTACAGAGTTTATATTAAAAGCCACGCAGCCCACATCTCTAGCTTTCACTAAACGATTTTGTACTTTTCATCACTCAGATGTGGCCAAGAACTATCTAATGTTTTTACAAAAAGACGTTTGATTGATATTACAACTGACCAACTGTACGGGCCGAGAACCAATCAGACGGCAGCCTTTAAGATTCTGCAGCTGGTGGCCAGAAAAGTGTACAAAAAGACATGTTGGTCTGACCAACAGAGGCTCACATCTCAGGCAGTTCTGAATATTTATATAGCACTTAAAAGCCATTGTGGTGTGAGATAGATGGGTTTGAAAACTCATTGAGAGATGTTGATTCGTTACAAGAGTGGAATCATAAACTCTGATTTAAAAACTCCTGCAGAGGACGATGGGATTACCTTTGTCTGGATTACGAAGCGTCTGTTTCATGCTGCCTTTAACTAATCTGACCCAAGAACAGCTTGTGAGTAAGCCAGCGCTAACACACAAGTTGGGAATAATGGTAGCGCACCAATCAGGAGTTATTAGAATACAAGAAGTAACAGAGTTCCCTGCAACTCTTCCTTTAATTTAATTTAATTTATTGATAGGTTGCTGGTCCACATTTTAGGTGTATACAGCCTCCTAGTGTGTGGAGTAGAAATTCACAGCTACCTTCATCTTTTTTCAGTACAATAACAATAGCAGAGATATCAGAAACATAAGAATAGATTGGCTTTTTTTTGATCATTTTTGGGAAAACAAAACAACCTCATATATTATAGTACTGTATTTTACCAATAAGTTTCACTAACTGGAGCCACAGCTGTGTATACCGACTTTCGACTATTATACTACAACACTTTCCACTATTTATACTGTCTGTTCGAAAAGCACATACGCAATTGTCCTTGAAACATGAATCTTCAAAGGTCGCTGTCCTTAGCTCCTGTCTTTTAGTTCGTGTAGTTTTCATCTCGTTGCACAAACACTGCCTAAACATTGTCACCTTCCTAGGTAGCCTGCTCCCTCAGGGAAAACAGCTGAAGTGAAAATAATTAAAAGTGTCCATAGCAGCAATACTCTATGTGCTGAATATTTAAGGAATAACACAAGATGTGCTGTTATTACGGAAACATTACGCTTATCACTAGTACACAGGGTGATGCGTATTATTAGAATATGTGCAATAGCATATGCCTGTGATTTGGCTTTCAGTCAGAACTACTTTCAGAGCTGCTTTTATAGAAAATTAATCAACACATTCTGACCAATCAGAATCCAGAACTCAACAGTGCTCTGGCATAAGTCTATAACATAATATTTCCATCCACTGAACAGATTAAGGACACCAGCAGTCCAGTACCAGGAGTTCAGTAAAACTCAGGCTGGACACAGGGTTCCTGCAGCTGACCTGAGTGTACTAACAGAAATCATCAAAGAGCATCGAAGAAATCCAGGTTAAGTAAAGATTTTTGAGATCTCCCAAGAGACTACGCTCTCTGAGGCTGATCATGTTATCACTGGGTCGTACCCCTGGGGGCATTCAAAGGCTTGACACATTCAAAGAGCAGTTCCGCTTCAGAGGAAAGCTAAAATCAGGCCACTGCTGCGAGAGAGAGAGAGAGAGAGAAAGAGAGAGAGAGAGAGAGAGAGAGAGAGAGAGAGAGAGAGAGAGAGATATATATAAAAAAAAAAAAAAAAAAAAAAAAAAGTGTGTCTAAATCTAATTTTCAAATTTAGACAAATTTAGACAAATTTGTCTAAATCTAAATTTCACTACAGAAAAATCTTCAGGAACAAAAGCGAGCAGTGGAAATGTTCATGTATGTTACTTTGCTATAAGCAGCACAACACCTTATAGAGTGGAAAAATGTGTCCTATAGCCTAAAATAAAAATAATTTTATTTTTAATATGTATATAGCTTTCAGTGGATATGTTACAGCTCTACCCAGAGAAAGCAATGACTATTTTTGGTCACACTATCAAGTCGCTCCCATACGGCAACCTGATAGTGTGACACTCCTATTTCTTCATATATATATATATATATATATATATATATATATATATATATATATATATATATATATATATACACACACACACACACACACACACACAGAGTGCACCATTCAGTCACTCACCTTGACTGAATGGCCAGATAAATGGTGCGGCGAAATGATACCAGGTTCACCTCCGTCTTGTCGAAAATGGTGACTTTGTCTTGATCTGAGGACAGAAATCAAGAATGAAAGGATGAAAAGAGACACGAGGTTAATAAGCAGTGACAGTCACATGACCCATTCTCCTCTGAAGAGGTCAATAGCACTCAATATCTGATCTTGGAGCTTGTTCTTTTATTTTTTATTTTTACACCATTTAAGCCACCAGCAAGGTCGATTTTCCCCACTGAAGCAAGTAACGAGGCCAAGCTCACACAGTCTAAACTCCGCTTTAGGGGTCTTCAGACCACTCAACACAGATATATTACAGATGTCTGCAGTATTTATATTTTCATAGACATAATTCACAGGATGATTTAAAAGATTAATGCAGACATTTACACTCTGCCTCTGAAAACACTTTCTGAATGCAGCGTTACACTACCAAAGACTGTCTTTACCACTTTTGTTCAGTTAGTCATTATTTAAAACTGAGACAGAACAATTATTTAACTAAGAATCTAATTCACCTAAATATCCTGTTTTCACAGCACATTTAGCTGTATTACCTGGATTTCAGGATTAGTGACTAATGAAATATGGTCTGATCTTTATCCTAGTCATAATCCTAGACAAACAGATTCTGCCTAAATGAATAATGTGCAAACAATTACTTTATGGAACAAATTAATTAATAATTCACAGTTCAGGTTAGACAAAAGTATTTGAAATCTTGTATTTAATAAGTGATTGAACCTCTTTCAGCAGCAATAAACACCACTAAACGTTTCCTGTAGCTTCTGATTTAGATTTGGCCACTTGTGAGAAATAACTGTGAAGCATGGTGGTGGGAGCATCACAGTATGGAGTTGTTTTGCTGGTCTCTTAATGTCATTTAGGGAAACAAGAAATTCAGAATTTAAGGGTAGCAGTCCATTACCTAAGGCTTAATAAAATTTCAACCATGCAACCAAAAAGGGAACTGGGCTGTTCAGAGAAATAAAAAAAAAAAAAAAAAAAAAGATACACTGAAACAGTTATGTTTATGAAAGAATGGTCTAGAATATGTCACCATATTGCTTTCTTGAGATATTGTGATATCCTTTTATTAATGTTAATTTTTTTTAAATAATTATAACCTGCCTGGGCGCAGAAGAATTTATGTTATTTTTGTA
>CM040458.1:26177593-26190559 GCA_022758105.1 Pangasianodon gigas | reverse complement strand
ATCTTTGTATTTCCCATGAAACCCGCTTGAGTTGCTCTTTAAGCGTATGCAAAAACTGCAGCATGAACTGAAACTCCAGAGTTGAGGCAGACTGTTATATTTGTTGCCTGTAATGTAACAAGCTAGCAGATTTTTTTATGAAAGTCTAAGTAGCAGAGTTACATCTCATTAAGTTCACAATCAAGACGTCTGAGAGCCCTTACATCAGAGAGATTAATGAGGTTTTGCAGCAGAGCTAGCAGCCTGTAAATTATGCAATAAATTATTCACATTAGTTCTGTCACCGTAATCAGCGCCTAAAATGAAGGTCAAACGCATAATTGTTCTACTTTTTCAAACTTGTAGCACGACTGTTTGTCTAAAGCAGTCCCATTTAGAGTTTAATATAATTGATGTATGTGTTATACTTAGAGAATAGCATACGTTTATTTTTTCTTCTCATTATAAACCCTCGGAGGATTTCAGAACCAAGTCAATGTAAAGTTTTTCAGTGTTCCACTAACTGCCCCCAGTGAAGCTGAAGACTGTATACAGTGCTCTACACACAATACTCTATGTAGTAAACAGTGTACGTGTGTGAGGATGAGTTTAAATAGAGCTCTCGAAGTTTGGGAATGTACCATTAATGCCGCGGGGGGAAACCTCTGTGAGTTTGAGGCCACACTCCTTCAGGAAGCTGATGGCCACCTCCACGCTGTCATCAGTGGGCCGCTCCAAGAGCAGAGTCAGCATCTCCAAACACAGCACTTCATGAGCCTTTTTAACACGCACACACACACACACACACGCACGCACACACACACACACACACACACACACACACACACACACACACACACACAGATCAATCACAAAATCAAAAGCTCTGTCTAGCCGTCTGTTGACATCCACCTGTCTATGTATTCGTCTGTCTGTCTGTGTGCGTCTGTGTCTCTGTGGTTAACCATCTGTCTGTCTGCTTCTGTCTGTCTCTGTTCAGGTCTGTCTGTCTTTCCTTGTCAATCTGTCTATCCATGTCTACACTTGTCTGTTTGCATCTGTCCATGTTTAGCCGTCTGTCTCTTTCCATGCCTGTCTGCCTGCATCTCTTTGTGTCTATCAGTCTCCATCCATGTCTGTCTGTATCTGTCTATGTCAATCTGTCTATCTGTATGTTTCTGCGTCTGCGTCTGTCCGTGTCTGCGTCTGTCTGTCTGTCTCTGTCCATGTCTATCTTTCTGTCTCTGCCCATGTCTGTCTGTCTGTCTCTGCCCATGTCTGTCTGTCTCTGCCCATGTCTGTCTTTCTGTCTCTGTCCATGTCTATCTTTCTGTCTCTGCCCATGTCTGTCTGTCTGTCTGTCTCTGCCCATGTCTGTCTGTCTGTCTCTGCCCATGTCTGTCTGTCTGTCTCTGCCCATGTCTGTCTGTCTGTCTCTGCCCATGTCTGTCTTTCTGTCTCTGCCCATGTCTGTCTTTCTGTCGCTGCCCATGTCTATCTGTCTGTCTCTGTCCATGTCTATCTGTCTGTCTCTGTCCATGTCTATCTGTCTGTCTCTGTCCATGTCTATCTGTCTGTCTCTGCCCATGTCTATATCTACGTTAGTCGGTGTGTCTGTCCGTGTCTACGTCTATCTGTATCTGTCCAATGTCAATCTGTCTATCTGTCCGTGTCTGCGTCTGTCTGTCTCTGTCCATGTCTATCTGTCTGAGACCGTCCATGTCTACGCCTGGCTGTCTTTATTTGTCCGTGTTTATCTGTCTGTATCCGTCAATGTCTACACCTGTCTGTATGTATCCATCAGCGTCTGTACCTGTCTCTGGGGCCACTCATCTGTCTGTGTCTCTACCTACTTCCACGCCTCACTGTGCTCTGTATGTTATAAAACCATAAACTGATGATAAGATTAGTGTCTAGCCTCCTGTCCTCCATGCACTTAGACAGATAAATAACGTCTGTGTAGAATGTTGATGCTGACGGTACTTACCACGTTCTGATTGATGAGGTGGGCCACAAACTTGGAGGCGGTGAGACATTGTTGCTGGAAAAAAAAACAGAAAGAAAATTAAACAAACTTTTCTCTTAGACGCTGAAACATTTAATGCAGGAATTTATTCACACATTACTCACAGCTGGTGCATGGATTCTCAGACAACAGACTCTATATTTAGATTAGACTATTAGATTGGATAATAATGATACTGTCAGGCTATCGTCAAGATAAATGTAATACTTTGAAGGCTTTTTAGCGACACTTCAAAATTTGCAGTGAGTACCATCTATCAGAACAGGAAAAGTGTTCAGGCATTATTGTGTGGAAGAAAAAAACACCAAGCTGCGTGTGAATCATGACAATGAGACACATTTACTTTGTCGTTTCTTCTGTAGCCTTTGCGGAAGTTGAGGATGAGCCTCTTGAGGATGAGCTCTCCGATCTGAGGGAATTTGGAGTTGATGATGGCCACCACGGCGGCGTAGACGTGGGTAAAGATGGGAGAAGCGCTCTGAGCCTGAAGCACAGACCTCGCCAGCAGACCTCTGAAACACACACGCACTTTTATAAACTGAAATAAAAGCCAGTTGTTTTCTGGCACTAAGGTTTGTTGTTCTAAAAAAAAAAAAAAAAAAACCAACCTGTATTACAGTTTATAACAAATCGGTTACAAGTGTACGAAATTTACAAAATTGCATTAAAAAAACTAGAATAAAACCCACTAGCATTCAAACTACAGAGTACAGACTATAAATATTTGTAGCTTAGAGTCAACATGCACACGTCTTTCAGCTTATTTACAATGCAAGCAAATAGTTTTAGTTAAATACTAATTAAATATTAATATTTAAAATATTTTCCTAGTTGCAGCGAGAACAGAATCACTAGTCTAGCTATAGCTTTAGAGGGAAAATTAATCATATAACAACAATAATAAATCTACTGATAAATTGTTAAGTATTTCAATAATAAATAAATGCAGCCCTTTTTACATGAGTCGCTTATTTCTGTTTGAGAAACACTGTTTAAATGTGACAGTTTGGTCAAATATTTAAAAAAAGCACCCCGAATGTACTCAAATCGGACATGTTTGGTGTGTGTGTGGAGGTTGCTTTTTTTGTCTTGCACTGCAGCTGCAAGATTAATACCCTGAATTAGATTTATAAATTTAATTTCTTTAATAAAGACTTATTCCTCTACATTATGAAATTGTTACAATTACTGACCAAACTCTAAACATGAAGCTATAAACGCCTCTTACTTGTTAGCTACATAAGAATTTCACAAACCAGTAGTTTGGTGTAGGTCCGTTACCTGCCACGGACGATGTTCTCCTGCAGCAGCTCCTGGATGATGTTGGCGATGTTGGACACGTTTACTTTGTTGATGAGACCGTTGATGGACTTCTTCAGCGCTTCCCAGCTCATCCTCTGGTACGCCAGACTGCAGGGAAGAGAAAATAATAAGTCTAATGCTGGGAATCAGAATTTCGAACATCCTTTATTAATATTTTGGTTAAGAAGTAGAAAACTGAAGCAACTAATTAGTAGTCACCCCCCATTCCCACCACTCCCCTGGACAGCTACTGACCGGCGAGTTTTTTCAAACTGCTGCGTCACAGGGCAGTGTAAGACACTCGGGAGGAAAGCGCTATCTGCCCTCTTCCTCATACATCAGCTCACAGATGCCCACGATTGGCTAGAGAGCATACGCCGTCTCTCCCACCCAATAAGCATGGCCAAGCATTTTGCTCTCTTAGGCTCTCCTGGCTATAGATGGCTCTCTCATCGCTGTGATTCGAACTCGCGACCTCCAGACAATCAGGCAACCATTTTCTGTTGCGCCACGTTTTAACACTTAATTTTTTTCATTATTTAATTACCAATAAATACCAATATGAAAAAAAATCTCCACATGTTGGCAGTGTAATATATTTGTTTTCTTTATAAAAAAAAATAAAAAAAATCAACAGTCGTTTCCTGAATCTACAGTAATAACCTCAAAACTGTGATTATGAATGATGTTAGATATCTTGAGATAGACTAAGAGGATCCAAAGAAGGAAAAATACCAGTGGTTTTGTTTTACAATTTAAAATTAAAAATATCACTATGAATGTTCATCAGATTTCTCCAGTTTGTGAGAACAGACTTGGATCTGATCAAATAACATTAAGGAAGTTCTTTAAAATATTTTTGTGTTGATAAACCACATCATCTCAAACCCCAAGGCTCTTATCTCAGATCAGGATCATATTCATATGATCAGTACTGCTCTTGCTTTTCTGTATCTCTACACTGCCGTGTAACTGAGACGGAGGTTTCTGAGAATTGAAAACAGTGTAGAGGACAGAAAATAGAAGCTTCCTCTTAACTGTTCACGCCACCAGTGTGCTGTTTCAGAGTCAGGAAACTTATCAGCGTTTTTAATAAGAGGTGGTCATGTTTCCACCATTTCTGATCTAAATGATCATGTAATCCTCTGAGTGGGATCCTCTGAACAGACTGCCTGAAGATCAGATTGGATTCTGTTTCAGGTCTGCCACAGGGTGAAAATAAATGTAACGTTATTACAGCATCCTCTCCTCTCTCATTTCGACGTTAAACTGAGCTTCTTCTGGGACAGTTTGCCCTCACACTTCCTCTGAGGATCATATGACCTGTTGGTTTTGGTCATTTTTCCAAAAACAACCCTCAAATATCTCTTCATTAAACACCTCAGTTTTCATAATCAGTCTTCACTGAGAATATTTTGAAAGCTGAACTGTTTTGAACCATCTAAACTATTTTTAGATTTCCTCTGGAAACTTTCTAATTTAACGACTGCATATTTCCAAAGGTTGTGCAATACCAAACGTGAGTGCTACATCAAGACCGAAAGAAGAAAACCGAGCCCAAGTGTGATGAGAAGTAAGGAATAACACCCCACAGGCTGTGCTGTTATAGGAAAATAATCCACATCGGGTGGTGTCACATGGCCTGACGCTATAACAGCATGGTAGTGATTTGAAAATGATTTCAATTTTTAATGTGTTAATAAACAATGTTGCGCTTTTTAACCATTTATAGTTACATTTAATGATGTGGAACATCTGTGAGACAAGTTACACTTACATTACAGCAGCTATAAACAGTCTTTCCCTCACCAGCCTTATTTTTTTTCTCTCTTATGAAATTAATCATGCAAAAAAATGTCATGTTACAGAAAAACCTGAAAGCGGGAACTTCTGTCCTAAACATTTTCCCATAGCGGAAGACTTTTAAACTAATTTTTAAATCCATTTTTGGCATAGATTACCATTCACGTCACATTACCGCTCTGTGGTATGAAATCAGATCAAATGCTGCTTAAATACTAGCTGAATTCTCAGATCACAACAATCTGAGAACAGACAGGGCCTAATATTCACCCAAGTCGGTTTCCATCTGTCCAAGACTCTCAAGCAGAATCAAACAAAGCGGGACGAATGGTACAGATCGGGTCAGTTCACACCACCCAGTTACTACAGAAACTACGCTTGCTGGATTAACTTTTATTTCCTAGATTTCTCAAACCTTTTTTTTTCGGATAGCCTGCATTTTTTGTAGTCAGTGGCAGAACATTTTAGTCTGGTTTGGCTTACACAAACATTTACACACCACTTTATCTATAAGATTGATAAATGAGATCCATGGCTCACACTGATACTGACGACTCCAATAATTTTTCCAATAATTACTGTAAAACCTTATGTCATGTTACAGGAAGGCAATCTTCAAAACCTCATCCTATCAGACATGCAGTACAGCGTGAAATGAGGCACCAGCTCTTGCCATGTTGTCGTTGTCCTTCACTGCTTGTGGGATTTAAACTATCTGTAGCTAATTATCACCAACAAGGCCTCAGGCTAGAGTGCGAGGACTCCGCTGCAGCTATAAAAAACACACGTAGTCCTGGGAGAATCTCCTCGCGTTCCAATCAACCCCTTCAATGAACTCCTAATAACACTTTCACTGCGGACATCACACTCCATTTCCACAGCCTCCAAAATGCCTCCGGATAGTCATCTGATACAGTCCTGTCTAAATGTTGTTTTTTTCACTTTTTACCACATTGATTAAATGATTTACGGTTTAAAATGACAGGCTTGACTATCGGTTTAAATTTTAATACATATTCTAGCCCTGGAGAAAAAAAAAGTGAGAGTGAGAAATGAAAGTTTGAAGTCATAAAATTCAAGATGGAAGTGTATTAGCCAAAAACATTTCAGCCCAAGGGGACCGAATTCATTGTAGCCAACAATCCACATTACATTAAGACCAATGTCAAGTGGGCTGGACCAAAAAAAAAAAAAAAAAAAAAACTCAGTTTAGTGACCAATAACACATCAACAACTCCTTAAATGTGTCAGATTCAGATTACTCTCAAACTCATCTACCTCAAATGTTAATTCCTGACCTGCTCTTGTCGGTGATTTGGGCCTGCATCATGCGCAGCTTGGCCGGGGGGATGTACGCTCCTCCGGTGCGGGTCAGGATGGGGTCCAGCTCCTCCTTCCTCTTTTTAACTGGAGGCTCATCAGCAGGGGGTCTGTCTCTCTGTGATGGAGACGCAGATCTTCCCCTCCTGGACCTGACCCTGTCTCGATCTCCATCTCGCTCACGGCTGGAGCGCCGATCGGAACGCCGGTCTCCATCACGATCCCGAGACCTGACAAGTAGGAGTAGATAGACGGGTCAGTGCAACAGAGAGAATAGTAGTAGCAGTCATCATGAACAATGATAACTTAATGTAGCATTTGATACATAAAATACACACAGATGACAGTAGGAGGGATCACTGGTGCCTATACTGGTGTAAAATAAATGTTTACTTCACTGGATTTTAGTAATGTATTATAATTAATAGTTAATCATGATATTATTAACAATGTGAGAGGTCTTTGAACAGCTTCCTCCAGTTTCACTGGTCATTGATTTTGGGTCTAGTTTAAAACTTTTTCTGTATAAACAGTCAGTCTGTCAGGAAGTCTCTCTCTTTCTAACTTCCCACCCCATGTACCTGAACACACCCACCACACTCCCATATACAGAGACCAGCCTTTCCCATCTATTTGCCTCCATCTGCCCAGACATGCCCCCATTTGCACATACACAGCCCATATCCACCAAACACCCAGACACACCCCATTCCCCCAAAACCCCGAGACACACCATTATCCAGACAGGCCTTCATTTGCAAAGACACCCCCCATTCCCCCTTAAACACCAGACACGGCCACATCCACAGACATATCCCATTCTCCCTAAACACCATACATGCCTTCATCTGCAAAGACACACCCCCAACTCCCAGAAACACCCAGACACGCCTACATCCAGACATGTCCCACTCTCCCAAACACCAGACACACCCCATTCCCCCAAACACACCCCATTCCCCTAAAACTCCCAGATATGGCCTAATTCAGACACACCACAGACATTTCCCCATTCCGTCATACCCCATACACACCTTCATCTGCAGACGTGCCCTATCCCCCTGCAAACACCCAGAGATGCCCCCAAACACCCAGGCATGCCCCATCTGCTCAGAAATCCTCCCAATCGTATATATACACCCTCAAACATAGGCATTCCCTCATCCACATTCACATCTCATTCTCCCAGCACCCAGAGACATGAACAGGAAGTAGAGCAGATCAGAGAGTGGAGCTGTGTGTCAAACTCCTCATTCGCCCTCACCTGCGGGCTCTGTCTGTGCGTCTCTGCGGAGACAGAGATCTGGAGCGAGAGCGGGAATACGACCTTCCACTGCCATTCCTGAGAAAGCAGAAAGGACAGAATAACTTTTACTTTCCCCAAAAAAAAAAAAAAGAAACATGGCATGCTGATGTATTCAAACGTGCTCTACATCTACCTGTCTGCAGAGGAGCTCCTGCGTCTGGGTCTGCTGCTCTCGTCCTGAGCATCACGCTGCAACGGGAAGAACACACATCAGAGAGGAACGTGTGACACATCAGAAGAGCGAGAGGTGTAGGAGTGTGTATGTAAAAGTCATGGACACTTAAAAGCCGCGCTGACCCTGATGTGTGCCACGCTGCTCTTCATCCTGTGCATCACACCATCGTCACTGTCCTCCTCACTGCTGCTGTCGCTGTCTGAGCCGCTGGACCTGGACGACCGCCTCGGCGCTGCGTCTTGATCCGGTTGTTCATCTGCGTCATCTCTTCTTCTGTCTGGAGAAGGGCTACGACGCTCTTTATCTGCAAAACAAACAGTCTGAGTGAGAAATTACATTACAGGGGTAGATCATCAAAATGTCCAGTGACTAAAGCAAAATGACCAGTGAGCTAACTACACTAACCTTTGTGAGCATGACAAAAAATTTCACGTGCCAAATGTGTTTTGTAGACACCTGACCTTTACACGCATAAGAGGGTCTTGCCGCAAAGTTGGAAGCACACAATTGTGTAAGATACAGTTTCCCTTCACTGGAACTAAGAGGCCCAAACCTGTTCCAGCATGACAATGCTCCTGTGCACAAAGCGAGCTCCATGAAGACATGGTGTGTTAAGGTTGAAGTGGAAGAACTCGAGTGTCCTGCACAGAGCCCTGACCTCAACCCCACTGAACACCTTTGGGATGAACTGGAACACTGACTGCACCCCAGACCTCCTCAATGCCTGACCTCACTAATGCTCTTGTGTCAGAATGAACACAAACCCCCACAGCTACTCCCCAAAATCGAGTGGAAAGACTTCGCAGAAGCCTGGAGGTTACTATAACAGCAAAGAGGGACTAAATCTGGAATGGGATTTTCAACAAACACATATGAGTGTGATGGCCAGGTGTCCATAAACTTTTGGCCATATAGTGTGTATCAGTAACAATAACAACTCTTTCTTAAGCATCATGAAAGCAGCAAAAGGAAGTAAAGTGATAAGTCGAACCAATCATGTAATCACATAGAAAACCGTAGACCACTATTCTGGACTGCTCACAGGCTCGAAAACAGCGTTCACACTTCAGCATTCCTACTGAACTCAGGACTCACCAGGGGGAAAAAAAACACAAGCGCGCAAACAACCTTAACGTCGGGCATCACAAAAAAAACGCCCCAATAATAGCTACATTATTATTTTATTCACAAATCCAATGCTGGAATATTGGCGATGAATATTTTTATTCATCAAATTTAAGTCATAAATTTCCCCATGTTCAGTCTTACTCACAAGACTCATTTTTCACCAGCAGTTTGTCTGCTGTGTTTTTTTTCTCACTTACCCCTCAGCATGCTTCCTGATTGGTCAGGCAGTTGGCATTTAAGGACAGGATAACGTGAAAAATTACTGTGCATTAGGTTTTAGACTCAACGTTCAGATTATTAACTTAAATATATCTACTAACACAGCGGGGAATCTTTACTGAGGAGCACAAACAGCTTCGTAAAAGACCATCCACCTTCCTGAAGAGTGTGTGGGTTTAATTTAAAGATGCACGCTGCAGAGGAAGAGAGAACGCTCCACAGGCGGCTGGTTAAGATGCTCTTGAAGCTGAAACAGCTGGAAGGTCGCTGGAGGAGCAGTGAAAGGTTAGTCACTCTGAGCCGAGGAGCACAAAGAGCCGCATGAAATAATGATAAAGAGCAAAACGCTTCTGCTGGGAAGGAAATCCCCAACACACACACGCACACACATCCCCAAGGCACTTAATCTGCTCTATAACATATTTAAACCTTTTTCTACAGGCTTCTCTGCTCTTTTGGGACAGAATCACTGTAAATCACATGTGTGTGAATAATGAGCAATGAAATGGAGGTTTAATGGACAACGGACCTCGTATCACCCTAAACAGCTGATATTTAAGGAGCTATATTATAAATCATAAGGCTTAAAGTAGGCGTAGTGTAAAAATATTAATGACATTTCGATTTTATTACTTTGACTGAGGGAACAGTTCCAGAGGATTATCAGGATCAGTGGAAATGAGAGGATGGGAGACACTACAAGAGGGTGGGCGATATGCCAAAAATATCATATCACGATTCTCAAAGGCATTTCTACGATACAGGAGATGGAGGTTTTTCCCCAAGAAACTTCAGGCAAAACACTGGTGTTGCATTTTAAAAAAAAAAAAAAAAAATGTTTGATGGCAGTTTATTACTTTATATAATGTCTACAAAAATAAAATAAATTTTAAATTTTTTTTTTTTTATATATTATTTAGAAAAAACTCCGGAAGGAAGAAAAAAAAAAGGCTCCAAATTTTTTTTAAAACATTTTAAAGGTTAAGTCCAAAAAAAAAAAAAAAAACAGCTGCTTTGTCGGTTTGTCATTAAAAAATTTTTTAAATAATAAATAAAAAGGTATCATGATATTTCAGAAAAGCATACTGTGATGTAATGTATCATGACTTATATCCCAGTACAGATACTAGAGCGTCTTGTGTATTTTAAAAAAAAAAAAGGAAAATTTGTTTTTTCTACAGTGAGAATATGCAAATATGGATAAAGTATTACATGTCAAACGAATCATTTGAGACTGTGTGAATTTATTTGTTTGAACTCTTCAGCTTTGGGTGTCCAAAGTAGCCAAGAGGCACAAAAAGCGAAATATTAGTAGGACATTTCATATTTTCATTAGTACGTCAACAACTGATCAAACAGAAAAATCGATAAAATTAGGTAAAAAAAATAATAAAAATAGCTGGCAGTGAATTTCATTACAGATTAGTTGGACTGTGTTATAAAGCGCTGTGGCATGCTACGTCACTTCACTTCGAATAAAAACATGTTTCTTTGAGACCGTAAAGCATGTTACAACAGAGAAAACCTCCTCACGTGTAGGAACGCTTTACTTTACACTACGCTGCTGGCCTCATGTCATTTTCACGTGAGTAATATTTCAATTTGTAATCATTTGTAGAAACGTGAGAAACAGTGAAAGCGAAATCTGAACCATGATTATTAATCGAGTTGTCCTAGATTATCCGGTTTTCTAGCTGTATCGCACATTTATGGTAATATTCATCAATCTTTCCTGAATTATCTCTGCTACCTCGACCAAAAAGTCCATAGTTTCTATGAGAACTTGATGAACGTGGTCTCGAATGAATGATCAGTGTACAAAACTAACATTTCCTCACTTCAAGCGTGTTCATTACACAATGTTAGACAGCAAGCAGTGACGCTATTTTTGAATCAATTAGCTTGCAAGAAGTTAAACTACTTTTTTCAACATTGATAAATGCTATATTGTTTAATTTCTTAATGTACACAATCGATATTTTTAATATATCTTGTGTGTCAAGTCATCAAGTCGCCATCTTGCTTTCAGTTCACATCGAAATCGATTCCAAAAAGAGTCGATTCACTGATTCAGTGCAAGAGTCAATCCCAAAGATTTGGAGTCGATTCCATGCGCTGAAAATGATTCACCTCGTGCACAAAATTCATTTAGCATGTGAGTTTCGGTTAGTGAGATAGGTAAAATAAATATCTGCTACCCAAGTTATTTTGAACTTGTCTGGTCGAAATTGAACAAAATTAGCGCTTGAAGTGCAGATAAGATACAGAGTTGTATGAAAAAGTGTGATGAATCATTTGGTGTCTCATTTGATTGACATCATCACTTGATCACATGGTCCTGCCGTGACAGATTATCTGATCAATGGCAGGAACGGTGCCAGTTTTTATACCAACACTAAGTAACGGAGAGGAGTTTCAGTGTGAATGCAGGTCAAAGTGGAAACCTCAGGAGGAGTGAAGCATCATTAAGACCTAGTAAAATTCCTGGGAAGGAATCAGGTGGACTCACGTGTGAGAGGAACTTTATCGAAGAAGAAGAGAAATGTGTAGAAATAGGAGTGACTAAGAAATGAAGTAGGTGTTTGCTGCTTGTGCCGAGAACATACTTCATCACAGATGAACAACACAGCAGATTGCAGAACGAGTCACTCAGCAGTGAATCAGCAGCAGGCTGTGGGAATGACGATACGAGTTACAAACAAGCACAGATGTTTGAAAATAGATTTTGTCCTACATCACGTTGTGTGTAACAGGACGATCTGGAAGGGAGGTGTGTGTGTATCGTAATGTATCGTCTCATTTGATACGAGGCTCTGGATTCGATACGTCTGCGTATCGAACTTATATAACATTCTACATAATAATGTAAGCCGTTCATCATAAAACACTGCTTATAATGTGAACATGTGATCACGTAAGACACTTAAAATCCTAATCAAGCCCTTGTTCTGTTCTTAAAAAAAAAAAAATCTAAAATCAGGACTGACTATGGATGTTTTTTTTTTGTTTTTTTTAAATGCTTCTCCTAACAGCCATTGCATACTCAGCCAGAGCTCATAACACACCCTCATGCTCTCTGATAAGTCAGTCCAGGTTTTAGGGGGAGAAGGAAAAGAGGGGAAAAAAAAACGTGATTCATATCGGGAAAATGGAGAATGCAGGACTCAAAAACACGTTTGAGCTACAGGGAGCTGCGTAACTTCCGCAGCACACCTCACTAACAGCTGAAAGTGAAGTAAAAACAAAACAAACCGTGCTTCAGATATCCGCCCCGAGCGTTGCCAGAGGTTTAGTTTTTAAGCCAAATTAGATCAGTTTTGAAACCACAAATCAGAAATGTGTGTGTCCAACGCAAAGACTTAAAAAATGCGACCACCTTTTCCAATTCCCAAACATGTTGAGCTAGTTCCAGGTCTTTGTGTGCAGATTATGAGCTGTAGTCGGGGTGGAAAATCTGCTGAGATCTGGCAACCCAGCACACCCAGTAGCTTTCTTGGCCAGAGAGCTCTCCAACTAGCCATGTTTAAATTTTTTCCACATTCTAGTGCACAAATTTTGTTTCATTATACGCTGCTAAGAGTCTGAACAAACACTGCGTCAATATTAAGCTTCAATTATTGTACTTTTATTACACTGAATGTTTTACTCAAGTGAAAAGGAAAACCCGACAGGTTATTTACGTAATGCTTATTTTTGCTGTAGCGAAAA
>CM040458.1:26141218-26158952 GCA_022758105.1 Pangasianodon gigas | reverse complement strand
GTTGGGGTGGGGGTGTTGAGATGGGGTGTGTGGTTATTGGTGTGGGAGATGTTGGGGTGTTATGATGTTTGGGTGAGGGGTGTTGTGGTGAGAAGTGTTGGGGTGGGGGTGTTGGGGTAGAGTGTGTGTTTGTTGGAGTATTGTGTGATCTGAATGACTCATTCAAATGCAAGTAAAAAAAAATGGTGGAATCTCATTCATCACTTAGAAGATTTCAATGATTGTTTAAAACAAAGATCCTCAAAGCATCATGCACAAACAGCACACAGAGGATCATTTAGCCTAAACACATCAGAGTCAGCATCACCTAGAGCCAACATCATCTGCACTGCAGGTATAAACAGAGACCATTCACAGCACTAACCACCTCCAACTAAATGATTCTGTGAAAATGGAAATCAAAGAATACCATCAATCTTACTCACTAGAAACATTTAGTAATAGAGTCTGTATCGATGCAAAAATGATCTGCCTTGGTTCAGAATAAAACAGTGGAATTTGATTCTGTCTGGGCACCATGCAAACAACTACGGCACTTACATCACTGTCCACCTAACATTTAATACTCCAACAAGAGCAACCAGTCATAGCAAGACTGGAGTCCTATAGCCACATCACATGGCCACAGCCATACCATACATCTGTAGAATTATAGGGATGTTGTAGTGTTGGTGTGTTGGGGGGGGGGGGGGGGGGTTGTAATTGTTGGGGTTTTGGATGGAATATTGCAGTGGGGGATGTTGCAATGTTGGGATATTGGGGTGTGGTGTGTGGGGTTGAGGGGTTTTGGAGCATGTTGTGGTGTTGTGTTCTGGTGGGGGTGTTGGGCCATTGGGGTTTTTGGGGTTTTTGAGCTTTGGAGTGGTGGGTGGAGGTATTGTTGTGTTGAGGTGGAAGTGTTAGGGTTTTGGAGTGTTGGGGTGTTGCGGTGTTAGGGTGGGGGTGTTGAAATGCTTGAGTGTTGTGAAGGGGGTGTTGTGGTGTTGTTATGGGGACGGGGCATGTCATAGCATAAAGGTCATATAAAACTAACCCAAATAACTCAATAGATCAAAACCTGCCCATTCCAAGCCCTACAAAATTAATGTACCACTAGCATATAAGCCAATATTTCAAAGTAATATCATATGATATGAATAATTCTTTTTCTAATATAGTAGTAATGAAAACAACTGTTTTTTCCCACACAGCCTCCAATATGCATTAAATAAAGAAGAATATGACATTGAGCTGATGAATCCACTGACACAAACACACTCATACATAAACCCACTGTAGATAACATAACAAAAGAGGCACAAATATATGAGGAGAATTGGATATGATGGTGACTTGACAGTGGATTGGCTGGCCACTTTATGTCACAGCGTGCCCTTGTGTCTGTGTTGTCTGGCTCTCCCTTTTAGTTATGCTGCCATAGCTAGGGTTGCCAGGGTCCCTGCTTGCATTCTGCTCACAATGTACATCATCTTATACCATTACAGTACATTACTATAGTACATTGAAGTAACCAAATACCTCCCCCAGGTATCCTGACTCCTTCTGCCCTGCAGACCTGCCTGATCCATCCTGATGGACCCCCTTACTTGGAGCCTCACTCAACTGAAAATCACTTGCTGCTGCTGAAGATGGCCCATATGGATAGTCTACAGATCGCCAAGGATTTACTGTGGATGATACCACACAGACATCCTAAAGATGTCTGTGGATGTTCCTTCTTGGATTGCCTTAAGACAGCAATAGCTAAGAACATTTTACACTCATGTCTCCATCACTGAACAGTTGATAACTTCAGTTTAAAAACTTAATGTTAAAACCCTAATGATGCCAATAATCAAGTTCCTTTTAACACAATTGGCACTTTTTGACTCTATAGTATACAGTTATAGAAGCGGAATGATTTATAATGGCACTAGCCGGTGTCACCCAGATGAGGATGGGTTTCCCTTTTGAGTCTGGTCCCCCTCAAGATTTCTTCCTCATGTCATCTCTGGGAGTTTTTCTTTGACACCATTGCCTCTGGCTTGAGCATTAGGGACAAATTTAAATTAAGATTGTATATCCAGATTTCTGTAAAGCTGCTTTGTGACAATGTCCATTGTTAATAGCATTATACAATTATGATTGAATTTAATTGAATTGGCTATGATGCGAAAGCTAGAGAGATAGTAAGAAACATTAAAACAGAAAGAGTGAGAGAGTTGAGAAAGACAGAAAGAGACATGAAAGAAAGTAAGACAGACAGCATGTGATGGAGAACTGAAGGAGAAACATAAAAGAAAATTTATATATGAAAAAATACAACTGAGGGATTGAGAGAAAAAAAAGGATGTGTTGAGACAAAAAAAGAGGCAAAGATAGAGGGAAAAAGGGAAGCAAGAGTAAATGCGAGAGAGATAGATAAAAGAGATAATGGGGAGACAGAAAAAAGATAGTGAGAAAGAGAGAATGATATAGAGAGAAAACAAATAAAAATGAAGACTGATAAGACTGAAAACAAGTGATACAGATACAAAGAGAAAAAAACAGTATAGGCTGAGAATGATAAATCCTTTATTTGTCTTCAGGGTCACATCTCTCTCTCTCTCTCTCTTTCTCTCTCTCTCACTCTGTGTGTGTGTTTGAGTGTGTGGCTGCTGTTGCTTCACTTTTTGCTGTAATTACATAATCACATTCGGCTGCCAGGCAGCAGCACCTTTTCATTAAAAGCAATTTAATGGAATTTGCACAGTTACACTGCGAAGTTTCAGCATGACATAATTTCACCAAACACAATCTGCTTTAAAGGAACAAATCACTGAACAATAAAGTATGCACAAAAAATAGTGAAGCAGCTAAGACATATTTGGTGTGTGATGGTTGCTTCTTTGGATTTGCACTGGAGCTAATACACAAATAAAAGACTATCAAAACCAGAATCTTTTCAGATTCTGGCCAAAGCTTCATGCACTTGTTCCAACCAACATAATTAAAACATGTAATCTATTTAAATAAGCAATTCTGTAAAATAGCAAAGAGTCTGGATTTACAAAATGAAGCTCAGTGTGGAACTATGTTATCACTTCCAGCATTGAAAAGTGTTGCCTAATAAATAACTAAATAAAATTTTTTAAATAAATGTATATATGTATATTTCTGCACATCACAAGTAATGGAAATGTAACTATACTTGCACTGTTAATAATTTGATTGGGCTCAATTTTTGGAAACTGCATTGATGTATGGAGATTTAGCTAAAATCTATGCTAAGATTTAGACAGAAACGATCCCCAACAACAAAAAAGACATTCTACATAAAACAAGTATTTTATTGCTATTTATACATTGAGAGATTAGATTAGAGATTAGAGAGATTTATTATCATTCTAGCCATATGCATGTATAGAGTCGAATGAAACATTACAGAGTGACAACAAAGAAACACTGGAGAAAATGTAGCACAAAATTAGACTTGTCAAAGTGCTAGACAATTTATAGACCCTGAGCAAGAACCTGTATAATTAGGACAATACAATAAATACAACACAAGACGTTAAATACAACATAACACACAATACAAGTGTTAAAACCATTGTAACAGTACATACAGTATTTAGCAGCATAGTGAGTGGGTTGAATAAATTGAAATATATTTACATTTAAATATACTACACACTTAGTCAAAGTAACTGTAATAATAGCTTAATAATAGAATAATAAATCAGTCATGATCCTAAATCAGATTACACAAACTGGTAAATACAATCAGAAATACATGTTTATTGTACGGTAATGTGAATCTGCTTTTACACTAATTCATCTTCAGTAACCTCTTGATCCTGGTCAGGGTGGTGTTTGATCTGGAGTCTATCCCAGGAACATGTAATATGTAATATGTAATATGTTCTTGATACTATGTTATCGTTTCTATAGTAACAGGTCATTCACAGGGACATAACAATTGGATTTGAAGTTGTGTTCTTTCTTCATTTAACAAAGAAAAATGTAATATAATTGATATAGTAAAGTGTTCAGACATTTATTTAACATTTTGGAAGGAGTCTCCAGTGTCAGCGTGCTATATCAGTCAGGTGTAAAGCTGTAACTTTAGGTTTTCCACCAGAAGAAAGTCTTCAAGACTGAGAACTTTATATCAAGCTGAATTTTTTTGTCTTATTCAAGAGAAATATTCAAGAGATGCTGATGAGGGATTGACTGTTTATTGTTGCTACTGTATAGTGTAAGTAATAACTTACCTCGCTGACGCTCCACAACGTTAAATGTGACTATAAATGGCTAAAAATCATGACGCGTATTTCATTAATACATTTAAAAATGCAATAGTTGGTGTGGTATAGAGGAATAAAACACTTCGGGGTGTGCTGTTTTTGGAAAATAATCAACTTTAGGTTGGTGGTAACTCTGTGTTGTGTCACACCACATCACATCACTCTGTCATTGATTATTTTCCTATAACAGAACAACCCAAGTGTTTTATTCCTTACACATTGCAATAAAAAATCTGTAAAGATGGTTTCTTCACAAGCACTTTCAACAGTAAGTTGTCTGTTTTTGCTCACGTTGGCATTAATAGACTTGAAAGTAACTTTTAGCTACTATAACTGCAGAGCAGCACATTGTGAACTATAAAAAATCGACACTGAAATATGTAACCTTCAGCTTTAACTTTAACTTCTGATATAACGTTTATGAGGTACTCTTCACACCTACAAGTGTAGTAAAATTATGGAGCATCTATTTCATCTTTATTACAGATATTACCTCAAGAAAATGGTTATGACTCTTTCAGGGAGAGAGAGTTAGAGAGGGTGTGTGTCTCACAGCCTGCAGACTTTATTCTTACTCAGAGATATATTTTAAATCAGAGGAAATCAATCAAGCCGCAAAATAAAATGTTACTCTTTCAGTTAACATTCTGAAAGGATGGGTATTTTTTTTAGTTCATTTCAACTGTGAAGAATGGCGTTTTGATTTTAAATGATAGAGTAACGACCAAATAATTGGTCCTTCTTATCCTCTCTTCAAAATATAATGGCTCTATAATGTAACTACTATAATTAATTGGTGGATGATGTCTTGTTTTATCTCCCTGACTGCTCATAGCTGATCTTCTCCCATTTTCTTTTGAAATCTTTGCAGTTAATTAAAGATGTTGCCCATTAAACTATTGATCATCAATTCCAATTCAGTTGAGTCACTACAGCCATTACAGTGTTGCGTAACAGCAGTTATTACATTGTCTGACCAATTATTATGTGTGATTGAAATGTTTTCAGCGGCATCATCTGCTTGCTAATCATCCTCATCAGACGAGCAATCAGACGGGCCAACCTTAGCCTTAACACACACACTGAGCACATTCAAAGTGCATTAGCCTACTATCTATCAGCCTAATTAATACGACAGACAAGACTCGTACTGTGACAGCGAGGTTATTTCATGTCAGTAAATTCAGCTTCAGAGGCATTACAGTAATCTGAGTGTAGATTTCATTAGGTTTGAATAATGGTGCTAATGACTCGGAACAGAACGTTTAATCCACTTATGATGAAGCAGCCTGATAGATGATCTTGCTCGATGAGCGGACTCGTAAATCACAACGGAGACGCTTGAACAGAGGACTTAGGGCTCCTGAATAACTCACCACCATTGAAACAAATGAGTGGCTGTTTTTCCACCATTTGTCCTTCATCAAGAATATTTCTTCTGACTTCAAAATCCTTTTGTAAAAAAAGGGCAGATATAATGGGGCATATCTGAGAACGTTGGTCCTCAACAGCTGGGGTTAAAACAATCCCGGACAGTGTTAAATCCATACTTGTACATGCAGAGGTTAAAACCAGAAGACACCAGAATATGAGTAGAAGAAGTACTGGAAAAGAAGTAGACTAATCGTACATGTACACTGAACACAAATCTGCAGTCTGTGTGACCAAGTAGACAGGGCATTAGACAACAAAACAACCAAGAGGTCAAAGGTTACTCTGAAGTTAAAGAGATAGACAGCTCACATGGGAGAAGCCGTTTACAGGAAAACTGGGCTTTATGGAAGAGTGGTACGTGCCAAAAAAGCACGTTGGAGACTAAACAAACATGGGGGAAAAAAAGGATGTCTGGTCTGATGAATCCAAAAGTGAACTTTGTGCCTTTGGCAAAAAAACACTATGTTTGGCAGAAACCCAACCCAGAGAACACTGTCCCCACAGTGAAGCATGGTGTTGGTAGCATCACATTGAGAGTTACCCTTGGCCTCTTTGCTGCCTCTCTGATTAATCTCCTCTTTACTGGGTCACTGACTTTTGGTGGATAGTTGTCAATAATAGTGATCAAGGAGTAGTTGGGAGGAAACCCAGTAAAAAAAAAAAAAAAACTCTGGGGATAGTGTTAAATAGCAAAACACTGTTTGAATGAAAAATGACAAAGGCTGAGTTTAGTGTTGGGGCGTCTAAAGGCCAGGTTGATATATCAGGGCTTTTAGGTGACCTTTATATGTGTAGGGAATTGACTGAATGCCTTCAAACATATCCAGCATGTGATTAAGGAGACAAGAAACACAGATACAAAGAAGGCATCTGTCTGTAGCTCAATACCCGTCACATCTACTATATAAGCACTCAACTTTGTTATCCGTCAGGTTTTTGAGCTGAATTGCATCAAATTTGCCTCCAGATGAGGTCTAAAAAGACATTACAGTCCACTGTTAGGGTCAGTTCTCAGGGCAACACACTCATTTCTCTTGATAGGTTTTGCAAATTCAGCAAAATAAAATGTGAATCGTTTCATGTTTCAATAAAAAAACCTGTTAATTTGAGCACAAAGATGACATCATCAAAAGAGCATTAGCCAACACACAGAGTTATAGAGGACTGGAAAACACTCTCCTCACTCCTTTTATCACTTTTTTTCTTTATCCATACATCAAAGTCAATAAACTACTGGTTAATATGTGTCCTTTTCCATTTAGATTGTGTTAAGCGGAAATGCAGCAAATGTGCATAAAAACAGGAGCATAAAAACCAAATGCCTGTTTGCTTTTGTGAAGCTTCGTCTGATCCTTCTACCTCTAATAGAAGGAGACACCCTGTTCAAACATGATGTCCAGCCACAGCTGGTTAAACACCAGCACTGCGTTGCTGGCCTGAATCCAGCACACACTCAAATTATCTCTCGGCTTCGACAGTTAGTGGGAATAATCACAACACAGACAATAACCCACAGCACTGCACAGGGCCTCAGCTGAACCTCACACCATGCTGTGGTCTTAATTAATAATAATAATAATTGTTTCTAACCATTAGGTAAGAATGAGGACAAAGAGGCCATAATGGACAGGGCTGGGTTTTTTTGTGGTTTGTTGCTTGAAAGGTCTGCAATGGCTTTTTTACACATCTGATATACTTTATACTTAGATCATAAATTTGCATAAATACACCGCAAATATTTTATCTGAATTTACTTTATCTTGATGCAAGGTCAAATAAACATATGCTATTCATTAGAGCTCTAAATTTATGGTACAACCTGTATTTATATGTATTTATAGTTCTAACATTTTGAGAATCAACTAAAAACTAGTTATTTTTTTAGTTGGTTTGTTTTTTTTTCTTTCCATCATGCAACTGTAAATTTTGTGTGTTCAGAAATGATATTTTCAAAAAAATTTTTTTTTTTTTTTTTTTTTTTACATTTTTTAGACCTGAATGTTAAAAAAGTCAGGACATTGGAAGAATTTTTTGGAAGAAAATTTATTTATTTATTTATTTATTTATTTATTATTTCAGGCATACTGTTTTAGCCTTTTTTAATCATGGACAATCCATGTACTTTTTTTTAATGTGATATTTAGACAGAATCAACATTCATATATCATGTAATGATAAGTAAAAAATAAAGACACGTGTATAAATAATTTATGCATGAAAGGGTTAAAGCACTGTTTCTTCAGTACGAAGACCCACCAGGAAGCTCTCTTTTCTATCGTCTCCTGCTAAAACTAAACTGGCTGAGTTTAAAACACAAAACAGCAAAATATAGACCACATTTAAATAGACTTGTTAGAGAAGCGATACTTCTAGAGGTGAATTATTGCGTTTCTAGCACAGGTGTATATACTATGCGGTGGTCATGTGACCTACTAATGATTAAGAACAGCTTGCACAGCAACAAGCTCTACAACAGGAATTTATGATAAAGGTCAAAGCAATCAATTTGCATTAATATGAGTTGGATGTGGTACGCATCGAACTTCTCTGTGTAATACAGAATTGTGAATCAATCATAATTACTATGGACGTCATCCAGCAATATTACTTAACTGACAAATGTCTGTAAATCTTATTCCATCTAAGAAGTGATTATGGCTTAAAGTATTGATCATTTCCAAGGTTTCAGGCTGTAAAAGTTTGTCCCAGGCTCTTGGTCTGTGCTGAAAGGGGAAGCCCTGCATGAGAGAGCGACTGAGGTGTGGAATATCGAGCACAGTTTTCATTGCTTCTTTTTGATCCTAAACGAGTACAGATCTGTGAGAGGTGGATTCATATAGCTATTGATTTTCTCTCAACCCACAATGCATAGTACTTTCCACTTCTGCTGTGATGATGCAGAGCTTAGCCAGATGGAAATGGTGGATATAATGACCAAGTCTGTCAATGCTGTGTGTAATTGGATAAGCGAGTTCTTGACAGGCAGGATTTCTTAAGCTGTCGCTGGAAGTGCACACGCCTTTGGGCCGTGTTTGGAATCGGGGTAAATTTAGTGTCCCATTCGAGGCCCTGCTGGATGATATTTTTCTTAGGAAGATTTGTAAGACCGTGAAGTGTCCAACAGTGAGAGTAGGGAAAGTAGGGAAGTGTTGAGATGGAAAATTTTTTATTTGAATCTAGTAAAGATGTAACCAAACACAAATACGTTATTCGCATTAAACAGATAATGTGTTCTAAACGAATACAAATACAAATAGGAGGCGAGCTATTCTTTTTATCTTCAGTAATTTGCTCCAGTACACTGAAAAACAAGCTTGTTGAATTGATTTAATTCAAATGCTTACATCGGTTCCATCTGATTGAATTGAATTACATTAACACAATTTGTTTTTGTACATCCAACATGATCTGATCATGAATTTTCAAAACGCTGAATAAAACTGAACACCGTGCTTTCACCGGGACTGAGGAGTGAGCCGAGGTCACAGGCGTTTTACCACAGCCACGTTACCACTGCACTATTCTACCACACAAGTTTTAGTCGTATACTATATGAATACTATAGTTACAGTTCCGTCAGTGTCAATGTCCTCATGAGATTATATAATGTAATTGGATTTACCTTTAATACTACATGAATTGATCACGCTCACTCTACATAATTCAGTCTAGTAATTAGAAACTTTAAACTGAGTTTAGTATAAGCAATGAAATCATGTTTTCATGAGAAACTTAATATTTTTATGTAAACTATATGTAATATGTTCTCTTAAATCTGACTGACCACATATTCCATTTATTTCACTGTAGCCTGACCTAAACACTGCCTTACTGAGGTCCAAAATGAAACCATATCCACATACACTGGCCCAGTATTCACAAAAAGACATACACTTATAGCCTCCATATAGCCCATTTTAAAAATATTAACTTGTACTTTAGTCATGCATGGTTTTCATCATTCTTCATCATTATTATGTAAAAATCTTCCCAGAAAACATACAGATATTATAATGGAATGTCACTTAAAGGAGCCCAATTTGACTCACAGCAGCACTGTGGACTGTTGGACAATGTTTGTGTGTCCAAGAAACATTTCTGATCTTTCTGGAATGTAACAACCCAAAAACTGAAGTAAATCTGATAAAATATTATTATTATTATTATTATTTTTATTATTATTATTGTTATATGGCTATATGGATGGAGCATTCATTGACAGCTGTAGAAGTTATGTTATATTTTGTGAATGAAAAATTTGTTTTTTGTTCTTTCCAAAGTTTTCTAAGGGCATAGTGATAGGGTTCACACTTAATTAAAAAAAAAAAAAAAAAAAAACCTCTTCCTGTTTAAGCCACACCCACTTCTGGTTCAAATCCGAATACAGCTACAGATATTTAAAGCACTAAACAGAAACAGATACAGATTTGCAGTACACCCTTAGAATCTAGAAATGTCTCTAATCCTTCTTTTCCTCTCCACTCCATTCTTGTGATTTGTGTGTGTGTGTAGGCCTCAGTAAATCACGGTTATTTAATAGTAACAGCATTAAAACTTGCAGCTGTCAGCCTGCTGCTCTGAATAAATGCACACTGGTATGTTTCATTTGAATGATTGTCCCCTGTAGCTGTGTCTGGCTCTGCCTTTCTATATAAAATGAATGATTGAAAAGTAAAAAAAAAAACAAGCTGGTGATTTATAGCTGTATTTGACACAGTGATTTGTAACTCAATCAACTCCATGACTTATTTGCCGAGCAGCGAGTGAGGAGAATGAATGTTTAACTTATAAAAGACGTCAAATCATTCTGGTTATTTCTTAGTAGTGGATGTATCATTGAGCACGGTCATCTCATTAGATTTTACGGCAATACAGCCAGGGGTTTAACTGAGGTTGGAGTAGCATGGCATAAAGGTAATAATAGTGGTGGAAAGAGTACAACACATAAAAGTACTGCTACAGTAGTAATAATTTACGTGAGTAAAAGTAACAAAAAAGAAAATTCCTCAAGTAAGAACAAATGAGTCATCAGGTGAAAAACTACTCGAGTAATTACTTTACAAATTCCTTTTTTCTTTACATATCTCCAACCGACACAACTAATCCAAAAATCTGAAGATTTGTGAAGAACACATTTTAACCCTTTCATGCATCATGTCCACACTTCAATTTAAGACTCTTTTTTATATTTTAGTAAAATCTAAGATGTAAATCACCTCCAAATCACTTGAAAGCATTACTGTAAATTAACGTAATCTCCTGAAGCTCTCTAGACTATTAGTTGTTCTCAAACTTTACTTTCTACATTAAAAATAATTAAATTTTTAAAAACTAATGATGCAAAAAAAAAAAATCCCATAAAACAACACTAGTTTGTTTTAAACTAGTGTTGTTTTTTGGGAAGATCATGCAACAGTCCTAAACTGTGTAAAGTTTGTATGTTCAGAAGTGATATTTCTGAACGTTACATACTACAGACCTGAATGTTAATAAGTTTGGACATTGGAAGATTTATTTATTTTTTTTAAATACACTTTTAGCCTTTTAGTTTTTTTTACTCATGGACAATCCACTTACTTTTTAACAGGAGTAATATTTTGATACAATCAAAATTCATACATCATGCAATTTCAAGTTAAAAAAGAGAAAATATAAAAGAATCTGGAGATGCATATAAAACAATTATGCATGAAAGGATTAAACAATTATGTATGCTAACCAAACTAAATGAGCTATGCTGAAATGAACACCGCCTCCATTATCAGCAGAATATAAAGATATGTAACGCTTGCTGGCTAGCTAACTTAGCCGAATGTTGTTGGGGTTTCAGTAGCTTTGCTAGGTTAGTTAGCTAGCTGGCTCACTGAAGTGCCATCTTAAGTTTAACACACAGCTTTCATACTGAAAAACATCAAACAATCTGGCTAGCTAGTCTAGCTCAATACCTGTACATGTTTCCACAGTTTAGATGTTGAGCTGTGAAATGCTGATATCTCCACAGCTTACATACTGTAATTTGCAGCTCGTTATACGTCACACTGTTTCCTTGAAAGTATTTAACACTGAAGATAGCTGATAAATTGGGACAGGAATGCTCATGTCTCTCTACTGTCTCAGACATCATGCCTGAAGTTCAGCCTTTCAGCGGGAAACTGCTTTATTTTGGTTGGGTCTTGAATTGAATTATTTAAAATTTGCACATACTGGCTTTTAATTGGCTTATAGTCTTCTGAGGTCAAATATATTATTATTTTTCACTCTGTTACGATGATCAAAAATAAATATAGCGAAGATGAACTGTTTATTTTTAAAAACTCACATAAAAGTAAAAGTACTATTATTTAAATATGCTCAAAAAAGGACCATTACAATGAACCATGTACTCAAGTACTGTAACAAGTCATTAATATGAAACAAACAAATCAAAATAAATAAGTGATTTATTAAACTTAAGGTAACTGTGTAATCTGTGTATTAAATTGCAGTAATTCACATTAGTGAGTCTCCTAATGAGCAAATTTACACAAACCCAGGAGCTCTTGTAGGATACGAAAGTTTTTTTTTTTTCAAACTAACCAGATTCTCACGAACACCACATTTCTTGTGTGAATGCTCCTGCGAACGATTTATGAATACATTTGCTTGTATCCAGTGTGATAAATGAGGCCCAATATCAGAACCTTTAAAAGACTTCTCCAACTCCTAAATTTCAGTTTAAACCCTAAATACAGTTATACACTTAAATATGTCATGAACATATCTTCTTTTCATCTTAATAATGGCCAGTATGAACAATATTGATGGAAAAAATCACCAAAAGGTTGCAGGTGGAAGTGTAAATAACACATGAATAAAATAGAACAGTCATTAACATTAGCTTTTTGTTTGTGATTTACAAACACGTGTCATTTTTTATTACCAAGTGTTTATTTCACCTTGTTAAGTAATTCAGTAAACACTTATTCCTGGTCAGGGTGGCAGTGGATCAGCAGCCAACTGCCGGGAAAACAGTGGGCATGAAGCGAGAATACACCCTGGGTGGGATGTCAGTCCATCACAAGACACAACACACACACACACGCGCACACACCCCCTCATTCATAACTACAGTATGTAATATAAATATTATTACACAAAAATAACCTTTTATGCTCATTAGGGAAACTGAGGCGAGCAAAAGTCATGCACGGTACTGGTTCCATTTTTTTTTAGCACAAATGTAAAATGGGTCATTTTGACTCGTACAGAACATAATGGCGAAACAGCAGGAGCAGAGGAGTGCACTGCTTATTAAACAGCTCTGAAAAACTGTGCCTCAGGCTGGGTTAATGATCATGAAGGAAGCTTTTGAGATCTGCGAATGCTGAAATGCGTTAGCTTTAATACCATATTCAAGGTGACTGAAATCCGCTATTTATTGCACAAGTAGCTCTTATTTATCTATCACTTATTCTATTCCATACAAATTAAAATTCCCTTTTTATTCTCCTTCGCACCCAGTTGCCTTTTTCATGGTCAGAGATCCACATTCAGGGCAGGTGCAAGGCCAAAATTACATTTTACTCTCCCATTTCTTGCAACACAGTTTTGTGTACGTTCACTAATTTTGTCAACTGATTTGTACATAAACAGACCGTTTTTTTTACCCCAAATAAAACCAACCAAACTATTTTATCTGTAACACGTGCAGAAATACATCTCAGCTGTGGTTAATAAATGTAAATCAGACTGTTCAGACATCATTAATCACTAATATAATGTGTATCATTGATATAACGTGTAGTGAAAAAAATTACATACCAGAATTACCTAATTTTTAATTTCTTGCTATTACAGAGATAGGAAATTATCCATTTAGTTCATGAACTGTCATGTAATGTCAATATCTCTTAATATGAAGCAATGCAAAATCAGTTTGCTCTTAATGCTTAATGTGTAATTACAATGTAATTTTAGCTGCATGGAGTCTTTCTTCATTTTTCAAAGTTTTTCAACCATTAATTCTACAGTTACAACAAAAACTGATTCAGGACATTGCTATTTTAGTCTTTTAATCTTATTAGTGCTGATAAATACTGATAAACAACAGCAATGAACAATAAAATTTGTGCCAAAACTTCAATTAACAGCATACACAGGCTATGAATGAAATTTCCAGGCTTCTTGAGACTACACTGTTAACGACAAAAATAAATAAATCAGTGCAATAAATGTGCAAAGTCAGAAATCTGTGTATCATATTACATTATTTATTGATGCAAGAATTCTTAAAACGCACTTGCAGCTCAGCTGAAATAACTGATTCGGGAACTGAGAGCGCGCAGCATGGAAGCTCATGTCCATCAGTAGAGCTTCCGAACAAACGTAACTGCAGGAGGAATTCCTTCAGGAGTGGTAGGGAGTGGGTGAAACCAGTTCTTCTCACACCTCTACACTACCCTTCATATAAAGTGATATCAAAGTAATAAAATAGCAAAAGAAAGCATAGTTTTACACAACGTGCAGGGTTTTTGTTGTTCTTTTCACTGTTTTTTTCACTACTCTGTATAGTCATCTTCCCCACAGCTGGATTAGTCAGTATATTAGTTATTCTATACAACACCTAACATCTGAGGAAAATTCTGGAATTGATATTCCTGAAGATCTTGTCTTGTGCTATATCCTAGCTAGCTATAGTGTTAGCTTCAATTTCTAGCTAGCTCATGCTCAGCGTTCCTGTTTCCTGGTTGCCAAGCAGCACCGTTCTCAACCACCTGAACAGTGGGTGTTTGCCTTCCCATGTTCAAAAACATAAATGAATGAACCATCTGACCAGGATTCTTAAAAAAACATCTGAATAAAGATACTTTTTGTGCCTACCTCAGAGTCCTGATGCAGCATGGCTGTAAACCTGAAAACACATTCAGCCGTGACTGAGCGGCACCACAGGAGCTGAAAATGTGTCTAAGAACATCGAGCCGAGCCACGGTTCACAGCTTATAAACACAAAAGGCCAGAAGATCACATAATCACAGGGTGCTCATGTATGGCTCTCCAGCTGGAGCTGCAAACACACCAGAGCTGCCATGTGTCCTCCCTCTCGAGATACACTAATTCATCATTTTAATTCTACTGAGGCATCGTATGCTATAGAGCATCTCACCGAAAACAACCCTGCTTTTCTAGGTTTGAATTTGTATCTCAGAGGTTTATTAAAATCTTTGATGGAACTGTAAACACTTCTGTCAAGCATTTGAAAAACGAATATTGAAATAGATAGATATTGAAAAGAGAATCAATGGATAAATAAGTGTATATAAATGCGGTGCTGAGCTTAATATGAGAGTGTGCAGTGAAAGAGAGAGAGAGAGAGAGAGAGAGAGGGAGATGAAAAAGCAAGGTGAATAATGATTCTCATCCTGAGTACCCTTGGCAAGACCAGAGGGGTTAGACGGGGGGGTTAGACGGGGCTTTAAATTCCGTAAGCATTCAGGATGATTATGAAAAACTGTTTCTCTTTCTCTCTCTCTCTCTCTCTCTCTCTCTCTCTCTCTCTCTGTGTGTGTCTGTATGAGGGAGAGTTTCTCTTTCTTTACTCCAAAGCTGTGTTGAATTCCAACAAGCCAACACACTCACGGGAAACGTAACCCTACAGGCAGTTGGAAATTTCATAGATCTTTCAGTTTATCTCTTTTACTCAAGAACCACAATACATCTCTCTCTCTCTCTCTCTCTCTATATATATATATATATTGTATTTGTTATCTAATCAGCTAATCATGTGGCAGCAGCGCAATGTGCATAAAATCATGCAGATACAGGTCAAGAGCTTCAGTTAATGTTCACATCAAAAAAAAAAAAACTGATGATCTCCTGGGATTTTCCAAAAATCCCAGGAAAAAAAAACCTCACAGAAACTGGACATTTTTTGATTTGTGGTCATATAATAAGCATGCTACGCTTTCTTAAATAGGATTATACTGTGTTAGGTATTTCTCATAATGAAAGATATTAGATTCAAGATATTCTTATTTGCTAATATATTCTTTTGTAATAGTAAACTTGCAGGAACTTCGATTAAGCATTAAAAAAAGATACTATATGATTATTTTTTATCTAACACACCTGATAGTCACAAAACCTTCCTTTATCTGTTTACACCTGGTCTTTATCCTTTAGCCTGTGTCTTGTCTTAATGTTATCCTGGTCAGTGAATGTGTTTACAAAAAGTCCGCTAATGATTATAGTCATTATTTGATTGACTTTTTACAAGTAGTCATATAAGAAAGCATACTTATAATATCTTAAATTGGATTAAACATATATTCAGCAATTTTTGACATAAGTGAACTGAAGTTAGTTGTTTTGAAAATCAGAATCTAAATAAATGCAGCCTCTCCAAAGCCACGCCCACAAAACATGTAAAAACACTTGAACGCTAGTGTAAGGGGCGGAGCTTTCTAAATTGACAGATTGACTTAAGGCAAGCGTCATTATTGGCTGGACGTTGGTGGTCTACATCATTCATTATTTCTTCTGTTTGTAGTCTGGGGTGCCACAGAGATCAGAGCTTCCCCTTTGGAAAAAAAAAATTATTAAAGCTGCTAGAATGTGAGGAGCCAAATATATATAAAAAAGTTGTTCTGCCTTAAAAATCAATGAGCCTTCATTTAAAAGCCCCTGGATTTTACAACAAGTGGATTATTCAGCTCAAACACCAACAGATAGAGAAAAGCTGCCCTGGGTGCAGAAAATAATATACATTTAAAGGTGGGTTCAATGATTTTTTTTTTAAATACCTCCTCAGACGTGAAACCCCTGTGTCTGTAAAGCCCCAGGCTGTAACAGGAGAGAAAAAAAACACAAATGATGTGGACCACCAGCACATGACCAGTCAGGAAATTCTACTTGCCTTTCAGATACTTTGCCTGCCAATTCAATGGCTCTTTAGGTTCTAGGAGCTTATTAATTAAAAAGTTTGAATTATGGGCTTCAAAGTCACTGACCATACCTTTAATTCAACATTACATCAACATAATGGTGACTTTTTTCAAAGCAAACTCACAAAAATCTGATTTTTTTGGCAGTTTTCAGATTATTGCGTACATAGTGTACAAAAATACTCTGTATATACAATACATTACTATAGTTGGATCTTTGTGAATTCTTGCATACATGTTTTCTCTTTGAGTCAGTATGTACATGTTGCACTTTTGTGCCCATGTGTGAAAGTGTAAAAACAGAAGACACATGAAGAGTGGAGAGTTAGAGATGAGAATTTGGGTCATGAAACTCAGTTGTTATCTGAGTTGGATCAATAAGACGCCGGACAGACAGCCCAAATAGCAAATGAGTGATGCTTCAGTGCTGTCCCACATGCTGTTACCACTTACCTCATCTGGCCCACATCTCAATTCAATAATGTCAGTGAACTCATCCGAATCTACAGAGTGTCCCAAAAGTCTCCATACATAGAGGAAATGAACACGTTTTAGCAAAATGTCTTCCAAAATTACTTAGTACATACTTAGTTTATATTATGTTATATTATATATATATATATATATATATGTATTTTATTCAGATAGCCTTTAAGAATGCCTTTGACAAAAGAAGTACATATTAAAATCATTCTCATGACTGGATCGGGAAGCTGTGGCAAGGTTGCGATGGACTTTATCAGGAAACATGGCAAGCACATCACACACGACACTGTTGCCAAACTTATTAACAAATTCAAGAAGACTGGAAGTGTTGCGGATCAACCGAGATGTGGATGATGTGGATTCCATGAACATCCACTGACGGAGGCAAACTGACGTGGTGCTGGCATACATAAACCCCTATGTATGGAGATTTTGGGACACCCGGTAGTTTCCAGAACACAGTATTGATGATGCCATCTTAGAATTTGCAGTCGGGTTAGTTTTACACAAGCTTTAAATACAAGTTGGATATATTTGTGTCAATTTAGAACCAGCAGTGTGGCTACTTCCAGTCAGTCCACTTTTGCCCACAATACAGTTGTCTTTGCCATAACTGACCTTTATGTG
>CM040458.1:26058937-26141118 GCA_022758105.1 Pangasianodon gigas | reverse complement strand
CCACAGCACAGTAAATGGCACTCGCCACCACAGACTGGTAGAAGATCTCCAGCATCTTGTTGCATACATTGAAAGATCTGAGCTTCCTCAGAAAGTAGAGTCTGCTCATTCCCTTCTTGTACACAGCATCAGTGTTGGTCCTCCAGTCCAGTCTGTCATTTAAGTGTACACCCAAATACTTGTAGTTATTAACAATTCCCACTTCCTCACCCATGATGGTTATGGGCTTAATCAAAGTTTTAGTCCTCCTAAAGTCCACCACCATCTCCTTGGTCTTTGTCACATTTGGTCTTTGTCACATTTCTTTTAAACATACTTTGTTTAAAAGAAAACTCCAACCTGAACCATATTAAATTAAGTATGTTAATACTGAAATGAAACCATTTTCCAGTGATGTTCAGCATCATATTAAATGACAAATCCAAAATAGAAGAATGGACATAGGAAGTTTCAGGATTCCTTTAAATGTGACTGCTAAAAGTAATAATAATAATAATAATAATAATAATACATAGTTAGTACACATCACATGTATGCTGCTTAAAATTCCAGCACCCCCAATGTAAAATGCCTTCTCGCATCCCTGAAGTAGTGGAGATAGTATATCTATATTGGAAGTATCGTAACCCTAACCCTAATCCCAAAAGGTAAGATTTCTCAATACTCCCTGAATCGGCTTTTAGTAAAGACAAAATACTAATAATGTTTAAAAAAAGCACAAATACAACAGTCTCAAACTGCTGAGCCATAATAGTAATTGAAGGTTTTTTTTCTCCCCTCTTATTTCTTTTAAAGAAATATATTTTATAAAATGTTGTCATATCACCTTAAGGATTTTGACACAACCGCCATATTAATCATTCAAAATTGCTTTATAAAAGATTTATGCCATGCCTATAAATGGGTTATGAAGGCATAATGTAGTTACCCTTCTATACACACACACAAACACACACACACACACACATATATATACGTGTATGTGTGTATATATATATATATATATATATATATATATATATATATATATATATATATATATATATATATATATATATGTCCAATTTGTTTTATTATGATTCCATAATAATTCCTATGAATATGCCTTTATTCAAAATATTTTCTCATGTTGTAGCTTTCTAACAGGTAGTCTTTAAAAAGAAATGTATATGAATGTAATTGTGTGAATATGATATATTGAATGACAGGTTAATATTTGTTGGCATCATGTTGAGAATCAGTTAGACTGGATCAGGACAGTCTAGATCAAAACCCTTTTTCTGGTGAACTGCTCTGTTGTGCACAATTTAGCATTTTTCCTGCTTACAATACATATGATTCAACTCTGCAATGTCTTTTTATTAGCTGATTGGTTGGATCTGGCGTATTAGCGCAGGGAATCATTCACTTTATCCTGGTTAGGGTTGCGGTGGATCCTTGAGCCTATTGCGGGAACATTGGGCATGAGCTGGAAATATGCCCTTCACACCTAGGGGTAAAATACAAGTTGCTGATCCACCTACCAATATGTTTTTGGGAGTTGAATGCAGAGGAATGGACACAAGTAGACACAAAGAAAACATGACAAACTACACAGACAGTAACCTAAACTCAGGTTTGAAGTCCAAACCCTGAAGCTGTGATTTCTTCTTAGATTTTCTACAAATAGTGTATGAGACTGTTTGGTTTAATGAGATCATCAAGGTCATAAGATTGTGTCTGGAAGCTTCTGAGCTCAAATCCAGTACTGTTGTGCCCTTGGGCGAAGCTCTTAACCTCCAACTGTTCAGCTTTTTTTGCCTGGACTGGATTTTGGCATGCTTGTAAGTTGGTTTGGATAAAAATGTCAGCCAAATGAGCAACTGTTTTGCCAAATACCAAACATCCGTTCTGACAGACGCCTCTGAATGAACGCTTTTGGTTGCTGTTCTTTCGGAACAATGCCCTCCTGTTTACTGAGCATAAGTGTCATGGTTTAGGACTCGAGCTGACTCATAGTGTCCCCTTCAATCCAAATTCTACCAGCTTGAGAAGGCCAGATTCACTTTGAGAAAATGGACTTTGGTGTGAATAAGGCTGCTATGTAGCAGCCAGTTCGAGGCGATTACGCCACTGTCCTTCACCAAACACTACACTTACGCACACAGCCAGGAAACTCCGTCATTGCAGGGATACACTCCATAATGCAGCCATTGTTGAGGAAGCCAAATATACAGTAGGCTGACTCTGTGTGCCAAATGGACATCTGTGGGTGTATGGCATCAAGGGCTCCAAAAGGACTGGCGTCAGATAGATGGATGCTTTCTGCTCTTATGAAATATTTATTTCACCCAGCTGGTGAGGAGGGAATGATTTCAAACATGAGGGAACATTATGTTATAAGTTAATAAGCTTACAAATTGTATTGCCCAGCTGAGAAACATTAATATGTAACTTACACCCTATAATAGCCCTAATATTTTCATATAATCCAAAGATGATATTTTAATATTTAATATTTTTAATATTTTAGTATTTTAATAAATAACTCAGCCATAATCAATATTAATATATTTCAATATATAATCAAAACAATCATAATCCCTAATACCTCAGTAAATACTCCTATAACAAGACAATCACAATAATGTAATTAAAAGACAGTAAAAAACAGTAACCCAGTTAGGAATAAAACACTTAGGGACATGCTGTTATAGGAAAATAATCAACAACAGGGAGATGTGATGCAGCCAATTAGCACAATGAAGTTGATCATTTTCCTACAACAGCATGTCACAAAGTGTTTTATTCCTCTCAAAGCAAAGCTATTTGTCAATGAAAACAATATACTTTTTAAATGTTTATAGTTACATATAATGTTGTGGAATGTCCATGAGGCAAGTTGGTTCCTGATATCACTTAGGTTACAACAGCTACAAACATTCAAGGAAATAAGACAAAAATGGAGTTTGTCATGTTACTGAGAAATCAGAAAGCGTAAACTCTTCAGTCCTGAAGACTTTCCTGTGGTGGAAAACCTACAGACTGTTACAAAGTGCTGACACTGGAGACTCCTTCCATAAATGCTAAATAAATATCTCACGGAAAACTTCACCACACCAACAGTTACACCTTATTTTATACGTTTATGTGGAGTGTCTGCTATGCAAGTCTGTGTAAGTTGTTACTATAGAAACAATAATGTATTCGAACGAGCGCATTAATAAAAACCTTGCAGCTGGAATTAATGTCAGAGCTGATGTTATAAAAAATTCATCACCTTCTGACCAATCAAAATCGAGAATTCAACAGCGCTGTGGTATAAGTGTAAACACCTAATCCTAACTACTAACCTATCTATCTATCTATCTATCTATCTATCCAAACATGAACACACAGAAAACAAAATAAATGTATTTGGATATTAAACTTATCTGCAGGTTGTTGTGATGTGATGTGACATTACTTACAACTAATAAATCAAGATAAAAAGTTAAAAACCTAATTAAATCTCCATTTTTTATATGTATTTTAATGAATTTTCATACACCACAGACTAAATAAATATGCATGAAGCTGATATAACTGTGAAAGAAAGAAAGAAAGAAAGAAATGACAAATGGCCTAATAATATGAAGCACAAAATCAGTGTGTGTTATATCATGTCATGTCCTGTCATGTTTTCTTATGTCAGGCTTTCATATAGCTACACACCAAACTAAGAGCTTCCTGTTCTATAAATGTTCATGCCTCCTGAGAGGATAAATGTTTCTGTTCACTCGGTTAAGTTTCTCCTCGGAGACCTAAACTCAAGGTGTGTGTGTGTGTGTCTATGTGTGTGTGTTTGTGAGAGCTGTTCTCCTGCAGCGGTTCAGCACAATGAAATTAATTCTCACCCCAGCGTCTCCGATCCACTCGACTTCACATTTATAAATATTTCATACAATCTGTCACCCCCCCAAACCCCCCCTCCTCCCCTGCCACCACACCCAGGAGGGATTCTTTCTCTCTCTCTCTCTCTCTCTCTCTCTGCTCTCTTCTTTCAGGCTATTTCTCTCTCATTCTGTTTCTCTTTTTCATTCTGTGGTTTTCAGCCGTCTTCCCATTCAGTACAGTTTAATTCAATTCAGTACAGCTTTCTTGGTGTGACTGTGTGTAATGTGTTGGTGTGACTGTGTGTAATGTGTTGGTTTGACTGTGTGCAATGTTGCCAAAGCATCGCAAATACACTTTAAAAATGTAAAAGAAATCAAATCCGAGTCCATGACTGAAGATGTAACTGGTAATCTGAGCTGAGTTTCTCAAAGCTTCACAAAGTTAAGATCATCTTAACGGGGAGAGAGAGTGTTCAGTGTGATGCTCACTCTATTTGCGCTGCAATATTTGGGAAAATAATCTAATTATACTATTGTAATAAAATTACAGAAATAAAGAGGACCATGGTAATGCTTTATGTTAAGGTACAATAAACCAATATTATTTACTGCATTACTCTAACAAACCAAAAACCTCAACATTGATAAGCCATAACATAATGTTAACTCTTAACAAAGCACTTAACACTTGTATTCATTCATTCATTCATTCATTCATTTTCCTTCCACTTTCCTTGGTGTGGATCATTATGGCAACAGGTTCAGAAGGTCAATCCAGAGTTCTCCATCCCTGGCCACAGATTCCATCTCCTCCATCCCCAGATGTTCCCAAGCCAGCTCTGGGGTATAATCTCTCCAGCAGGTCCTGGGTCCACCCCAAGGTCTCTGTGGTGGACCCAGGACCTGCTGGAGAGATTATACCTCAGAGCTTGGTCCACCTCATTGGACAGAGACCTTGGGGTGGACCCAGGACCTGGTGGAGAGATTATACCTCTCCAGCAGGTCCTGGGTCCACCCCAAGGTCTCTGTCCAATGCGACATGCCTGACACAAGCTCTACCAGGAGCCAACCTTTGTAAAATGCCCAAAGCACCTCAATTGGCTCCTCTCAATATGAAGAAGCAGAGGCTGTATTCCAGCGATCCTTCAAATTATCAAGCTTCTCACCCTATCATGGAGAGTAAACCCAGCAACCCTGTGGAGGAACCTCAGTTTCACAGCCTGTCCTTATTCTTTCAGTCACAACCCACAGTTCATGATCATACGTGAGCCACAAACTGAGCCCCTGCTTCAACATCACAGAACACCACTGGTACAGTGACTGTAACACTGTTGCTGCTTACCTGCTCTGTTTGGCAAGCTCACACAATCTTTTTCATCAGATCCCAAAATACTCCAATACCAAAGTACATTATCTAATGCTTATTCTTGGACTAAATATTATTTCACATAAATAATCATACATTAAATTTCAGCATGTTTCTACATTGGGTCAATGTGTATAAATACCAAACCTCATCATTCAGCCTTAATCATGAATTTAATTATAAATAAAACAGATTAATTAGGGTATTATTTTATTGGTTGTTGTGGACTTGTTTTTACTCATGAATGGAAAAACATTTGCTTTTTGTTAATGCGAATGTTTATTATCCGATTCAACATTACTTAAAAAATTACTTGCACTACTTTGATTACATACATTACATTAACATTAATTTGGTTGATTAATGATTAATGAATTACGATTTCTTATTGCTAATTATGCAAAATCACTGTTGAATTCTTGATTCTGATTGGTCAAAGGGTGTTGATTAAATTACTATAACAGCAGCTCTGACTGTAGTACCAGCTGTAATTCAAATAACAGGTTTATTTTAATGCACTTGTTCTAATATGATATTGTTTCTATAGCAACAGGTCATTCAGCTCACAGGGACTTGTATGAGGGATGCTCCAGGTAAACAGGTTGTAAAAAAAAACAACTGTAATAATTGGTCTGGTGAATTTTTCTGTGAGGAGACATTTATTATTTAGCATTTTTGGAAGGAGTCTCCAGTGTCAGTGCATTGTAACTGATAGATAGAATGCTGTAACTTTAAATTTTCCATGACTATTATGTCACCCCGCAGTTTCCAGAAAACTCTACCTTCTATCATGGGTAGTGTTTAGAGATGAACGGTACCAGACTCCCAAATGAAAACTAGAGCTTCATTTTGCGAGACGAGAGGAATTGATTTGTAATTTTGATGTCAATTTGTGTAATTGTTGACGTTCTCTTTTAGCATCTGAATGTTTATCTGTCTGCCCTTTCAGATGGCTAGACTGAGACTGAGACTCGGTTAGGATTGCTCTCTCTCTCACTTCCTCTCTCTCTCTCTATTTCTCCATTAAGCAGATTTCATCAGATCTTTCTGTCTGTTTGTCTCTAAAGGCTGACTCCGTTTGTCTTCTGCTAAATCAAACACACACCTATGCTGCCCCAGAGACAAAAGAGCTTATGTGTTAAGCAAAAGGAAAGAACAACAACTCCATGGAGAATGCTTCTGAAAATTATCACATAACCTGCGAACTTGTAATGCACAGCAGAGAACACCGAAAATACACCATAATTTCCCACCTTTAAGTGTTCATTATGGTTCCCTGTAATCACAGCAGGAGCTGCAGCCATTTCCCTCACGGCAAAAAAAGTAATAAAAGCCGACTAAAGACACATCTGATCTAAACGCCGCGCAAATGACAAGGACATAACTGAACAGCTGGTGAATTAAATAAGAGCAAGAGAATGTTCTGTAATAATGTGCACCAGGCACATTATTATTATCTCTAATTCTGAGTGCTAAAATAACATCTACATATAAACCCTTTAACAGTAAATGTGTGATTTTGTTTTTTTTATACATTTGCTCCTTTCAAGGTTTCTTCTTCATGTCGTTTCAAGGAGTTTTTTTTTTTTTTTTTGCTTTCCAGATTTCCGTAAAGCTGCTTTGTGACAATGTCTTTTGTTAAAAGCACTATGCAAATAAATTTGACTTGAATTGAATTTAAGGATATCATCCTCAAAGAGGTCTAGCTCTATATGGAGGTTGAGCTGATCTGAAATTAATTCAAGTTGCATTTTAAGCATTCAAATACCTCTGTCACTGAAGTTTGAGCATTTGTTTAAACAGTACTCAAATGGATCTTTGAATTAAAGCTGTGTTATAAGACAGTGTTCAAATTCTGTTATAATGCCAGCTATATTGTATATACTCAAACTGTATAATTATTTCAACATAAGTTGCGTGTAGGCCTGTAAAATTGTGATTATATCCAACAATTATTATGCAAACATTTATGATTATTAATTTAATGGGCTTTTCTGTTGATTTTAGGTTACTTTTGTAATATAAGCATAATTATAGTAGTAGGATGTACTGAATGTTTCCGTCTTTTAGACTGTCAAAATATTGCAAATGGAAGACATGAATACAAATAGTAATTTAAAGAATTTACATATTAAAATGACAGAAATACACACAGAGTTTGATAAGCAATGAGCAATGATGTAATGAATGTGTAATGTACTATGGCCAAACCATACAAGTGAATAGTTCATAGAATAAAGCTTGATTTAATTAAACATGATTTGATTATTCTGATAAACCTTGTGTCTGCTGATGTGTAATTTAAGTTGAGAAAAACAAACAAACAAACAAACAAACAAAAAATTACCTGCAACAAATTACTACAAGTTCCAAAGTTTTTAGCTGATAAGTTACTATGTATATTTATATAAAAAATTTAATGTTTCATGATCACCTCAAATATTTGCAAGTAGCCGGGTACGTAATGATAATAACTGGCTCAATTACGTATTCAAATGATCAAACTCTTTTTAAATCAAGTCAAGTATTATTTCTTGCAATTCCACTCATCACAGACAGAAGTAAGAAATGAAATACGGTTCCTGAAGAAAAACAGTGCTACATGTAACACTTAACAACATCAGAAATGGGGATAAGGAACACAATGACAGAGAGTGCAAAAGTTAATGAATATAATAAATACAGACAATAGACTATATTACAAAAAAATACATTTAACAAACTATACAGTAAACGCTAAACGTTACAGAAATCTACACTTGATTGTAGAGTAGTACTGATATCGTAAATGCTGCTGATAGTCCTGAGCAGCGGTAGAACATGTAAAGTGATTTGGTGTGGGTCTGATAAATATTATGTCTATTCTGACATTGAAGCTTGCTGATAAAACATTCAACATTCAAGTTTTATCACTGAAAATGCATATTCAATGTTCAAACTCTATATTCACTTAAGTTACAGTTTCAAATCTTCAAACTTCAAGGGTAAACATTTTAAATGTGAAAATTCTTGTCATATACTGCATGCCTTCAAATTCGGCTGCCATCAGAGCTAATTATTCAAATGTTCAAACCTAATTGGCTGCACAGCTGCACAGCAGAACAATCAAACTCGACATCAGAGCAACAAATTCAAATGTTCAAATGCTTCAATTCTTGTCATCAAAGCTGTGTTTTAATTCACCATCTGTCAAGTTCAAATCTTAACTGTTGTCATCAGAGCTGCAAAGCCTTTTGTGAATGAAGTACATATTCAAACATTCAAATCCTATTGTTATTGAAGCTCCTTATTGGAACATTTAAATGTTTGAACTCTTGTCATTGTGTTGAATAATAAACCCCTGTCATGTTCATCTTTACCCATGTCTCGTGCAGGCATCCCAGTTATAACAAATATGCCACACTGAATATGCATATAACAAATACAACAAAGCTTTTTCAAAAAGAAACAAATGACACAATTCTTGTCTGTGTAAATGCTCCAGTAGAATTTGGGATTTCCACACACACAAAAAGAAAAAAAAAATCTAGAAACAAACCAAAAGAAAATGTCAAACTGTTCACTCTAATCTAGAGATAATGAACCCTCTGTAAGGGAACTGCTCAACACCTTGATTCTAGTGGAGAGACATCTAAGCCAGGATGTTGGGCAAGTCTCAGCCAACCTCTATGCATGTTCTGCCAGATTTGTGCAAATTAAGCTTACGTAATCTGTCCTGTGTACTAGGGGTGCTCTTTGGGCCTGTTGCCATAATCCCCATTTCCATGCTTCTGCACCTACAATGACCTGCACAAGCCTTAGGCATGGAGAGTTCTGCCCTCAGGCCCATAGTATGCGGCTGTTGCCTCATGGGATGGGCCCTACCACTAAAGGGCCAAGACTGGTGACAGGGTGCTTTAGAGCTGAAAACATTGCTTACTGGGCAGAAACTAGATTACATCAAGAGAATTTAATTCTTGCTTGAACAGAGGCATGATAGAAAAAGATCAGATTTCAAAACAAGTGGTGCTTACTTCTTTGCTGGAGCAAGCATGGTGCTTATCATCCAATTCCATATTGTAGATGGCTTAACTGACTCTTAAAGACCCTCCTTTTTCATTTGCTAAAGGTGTCAGATGTAGTTCAAGCTGTGCTACCATAGAACTGGTGGACCAGCATGGTGCTTATTCTTATCTCTTATCACCTCAGAACACAGATTGTTTCGAAAATTCAACCATTTGGCGTCTATCTAGCACCGTTGGTGTTTTTAAGATGCATGCAAGTGGCCTTATCTACTCAGGGGCATCAGGATATTGCCGTAGTTGGATGACTGCCTTCAAAAGTGGGTTATCAGCCTTCAGCTGCACCCCAAACATCATGTGTCCATGTTTCTGCAAGAAGAAGAAATGCAAAGCTTTTCCAACAAAATGGGTCTTTAGACAGATAGTTAGCATGGATGCTTGTTTTACATGCTAAGGATGAGTGCGGTACCACAGGGGTACAGAGGTCATGTGGGCCCTCTAAGATCAGTACACATGAACCAACTAGAACTGTGGATGGTCCATCTGGCCATCAAGTTCTTTTTACCAGTTCTGAAACATCGCGATGTTCTGGTCACCGTATGACTAAGAACCTCAACATAGCAGTCAAGGAAAACACCTCTGAATGCAAGAGCCTCTAGTACCTGGATCTTATATCCCCTTAAGCATTCCCATTTTCTCCAGGGACTACTAGACAAGTCTGCGTCTACAGTATTTTATGGCTGCCATCTCAGTTCACCATGTCATGATGGTTTCATAAACTTATGACAGCCTTTCAAAGGGGAGAACTGTCTCCATCCACCATGATTCCAGAGGAGTCCAGAATGGGATCTCCCATTTTGTTTGGAGGAAAGGTAAGGCCCCTCCTCACGAGTCTGTGCATGATGCCTCTCTGGAAAATGCCTTTTTGGGTAGTGATCAATTCAGCAAAAACACTAAGAGAACTACATGCTCTAGCAATAAGATGGTGGCCAGAAGGCCTTGTGGTTGAATTCGGGATTCCTGCTGAAGGTCATATTACTCAATTTTGTGAATCAGTCAGTTGGCCTTGCAGCATTCCATGAGAGCAAACCCTCAGAGCTGTTTGCATCCTATGGTACTATTTATACCAGACAGCAGCCGTCTGACCCTAAGACCCAAGATGCAAGGTGCTCCCTTGTCTAAGCAGAGTCTGGCCCACTGTGTAATGGATGTCATCACCATGGCCTACAGACAGACTGGACAACCAGGCCCTACTGTGACATGCCACACTACAAGGAGCGTCTCCACCTCTTGGGCATGATTTACTGACTTGTTACTCCAGGAGGTCTATGCTGCTGCTGTGTTGGTGTCACTGTGCACAAGTTTTACAATGTTAATCTTGTACCTCCTAGTGGTGTGAGTGTGGCAGTAATCTCTGATCCTCTTTTTTGTTAGTCCTATGGTTAGTTCTGTTTGTCCTTGTTGGCATATGTTATCCAGATGATCCTTACCACCCATAACATTTAGGAAGGGTTGAATAGTATGCAAATTATGTATATACCTGTGGTTCTATGAATCCCAAAGAACCAGCTGACTTTACGAGATCTTGGATAGAAGGTTCTAGACTAAGACAGATATATGACAGGGGTATTTACTGCAAATATTGTATCATATCTTGAAAGGTTTTGGCATGTGTATGCAAAAGAATGTATCCAGGTGATTATATGTGGTGGTCATTGACCCACATTATTATTTAGACATGCTATTTAATGCATAATATTATGGTTTGAATTCTCCTTAATTGCCTATTGACTTTCTTTCGCAGCACAGTCAACAACACGAAATATTCTTTCGTGACTGGCTTCCACAATTTTTCTTTTAACTAAAGAGGTAAATCCACAAATAACCTCAAATGTCCCAGATCCCACATACAGCAGCTTTAATACTGTGTGTAGATGCCATAATCATGTATTCAGGGATACAAGGCAGATTTCTGAACTATCATTACAAAAACCGAAACTAAAATGCATCAAAAGAGAGGCATGGAGGCACAGCAGGTAGTGTTACTGCCTCACAGCTCCAGGGTTCTGTTTTTGATGCTGAGCTCTTTACATGTCGGCAGATGGATTAGCTACTCAAAACTGCCCTGAGGTGTTAGTGAGTGTGTTAGTGAGAGATAGTGAGAGATTGGTAGCCTGTCCAAAGTGTCCTCCCATTTTGTAGCTACATACAGGTGCATAAAGCTAATTGGATAAGCTGTTATGGAAAAATAAAGAATAAAATGTGTAAGATACAGAAATAAATCTTCATACAAACTATGACTAATCCAAATTACACAGGAACATTAAAACTAAATTAGAATTTTAAAAACTCTCCATTACAAATCACAAAATCATGTTTATCGATTTACTTTTTATTAATCATATCTTATTTGAAAACAGAAGAATGGTTTAATAAACTTTTACTCTTTTCCACTCTAATCAGATTATTAGTACGTGAGAAGCTTTTTCATGGTAAGCAAAAAGTGCCTGTGGCTTCCTTTCACACAAAAAATTGCTCCACTTCCTCTACCTTGATTTAGCCTTAATCTTACCAGAAACAGCAAAATATGGTTCATTATTCTACACACACACAAAATGCTCATAACACACCAACTGCACACAGAAAGTTCACAGGAACATCACAGACTGGTATGTTATTATATCCGGCATGTCATTATTCCCACTGTGACATAATTTTGCTAACAGGGATGGATGGTTGAGCATGACAAATGCAACTAATGCTGAAATTTCTACAAAAGTACAGAAAATGAAGTGAGAAAATTTAATTGTCTCCCAGGCATGACGGTAAAAAGACCCTGATGATGCAACTCCCTGTTCTAAAAAGATTTATGAAATGTTCTTCATTTTTATTAAGGACAGCTGGGTTACATGAAAATATGAAATACAGGTTAATATTACTTTTAGTCATTAGGATGGCAGTCAGAAGGATGAGACTAGATTGAATACATATTTTTCATGTCTTAAAAGCAATTTTCTTGGTAACTTCATAATTCCATAAGTGTTATTTCTCAGAATTAATTTCTTCATTATTATTGTAAAATACTAGAAAAAAATAAAAAAAAAAACCATTTTTTTGACTGATTGTATATGTGCATTGAGTCTTTATTGTACTTTTCCATGAAATGTCCCTGTCGAAATCCATGGCTGTGGTCCAAACACCAGTAGGCCCAATCCTCAAAATCCAGTAACACTTGTCAATAAGCCAGGAGCACTGAAACACAAGTTACCACAGCTTAGAATTGCAGGATAACATGACACAAGCCAAGCAGAGTGGCATAAATATACCCACGAATGAGATAAAATGGGATGAGATAAATGAGATAATGATGGGAACACTCAGGGGTGGATTAGTAAATCCTCAGCTCATGGGCAGGAACCTATGCAGAGACCCCCTCCTCACCCCACCACATCTGAACCAATGCTGTATTGACAACATGTTGAGTCTTCTTTGGCATATATTAGTTCAGAGTCCATTTTAATCCAACCCATTAGGGAAAAAGATAGCTCTCTATTGTTCATAGTTCATAGTGTATGCTTATGGTTATCCATGTTTCTATACGCTTATCTAGCGCCAATTAAAAACAGTTAGATTCTGTGACTTTACTTTCATTGACCTTTGTCCCACATACATTGCAGCACAATGAAATTATTTTCTTCGCCTATCTCAGCTTGATAGGAAATTGGGGTCAGAGCACAGAGTCAGTCATGACACACCTCCCCTGGAGCAGATAGGATTAAGGGCCCTTTATTGAGGACCAGACAATGGCTGCTTGGCAGTGCTAAGGCTTGAACCCCTGACCTTCTGACAAGTAACCTGGAGCCTTAACTACCGAGCCACCACTGCCATGAACGCCAGGCAGTCCCGGGGTCCTGGGAATGCACTCAATAAGGTTGTTAATCTTTCCCTGGGAATACTGATATTTTATTAATAAATCAGCAGTAACAGAAACAGATACACAGAGAGAGATCAACCATTACACACCTAGCTAGAAAACTAGTGGCTAGCTAGCTAGCAATTTAGGTTTACCAGCTAAAGTCTAAAGCAGAAGACAGTTGTCTTGTGCATATGCTCACAAGTTAGTGTCTTATAAGAATTTCGTGACCTTTAACAAGATGTCTGTAAGGAAATGTGAGATGTATCTCAAAGGGAACATATGTCAACATTGCCAAAGTAGCTACATAACAGTTGCTAACCTCAAAAGTTCACTAGACCAGACGTAATAAAGTACCACAAAAGACTTACAAAAGACTTACGAAGAACCTATTTGTACACAAAACATTGCCTTTTTAAAGAATGGTTTGCTTTGCAATTGGGATGTCAGATATCCCTCAAAACCCCTGTCTAATTTGCACCCACGATTTATTAGAGCTGTAGTGTGATTAACTGCATCCAGTTTGCACTGCGCACGTTACTGTGTCTGTGTGTGACATGCATTTTTTTTCACAAACACTTCCCCACTCACTGCATTCTAAAGAATAAAAAAAAGCTTTTAGCTATTAGCTCTGATGCTCAGCACTGATCTCTTTCACTCAGCATCCATTATTCCCTTTAGTCTCATTCCCTACAGCGTGTGTGTATTTGAGCAAAAAGAGAAGGACAGCGAGATAGAGAGATATAGAGAGTGAGAGTAGGAGACAGGGAGGAAACAGAGGAAGTCAATATTTATTTTCAGCAAGTGGTGTGTGTGTGTGTGTGTGTGTGTGTGTGTGTGTGTGTGAGAGAGAGAGAGAGAGAGAGAGAGAGGGGAGTAATTGCAGACAGGAAGCTTTTTAAATGCAATCAGCATTTGCTTCCTTGGAGGAAGAAGTGCAATACTCTGGTGCTCTCTCACTCTCACACACACCACTGCTGTGTGCAGAGATACGCTGCATTAGATGGAGCACAGCAGGCTGAAATTATTTCACTTGAGGTCTTTACACAGTGTACGTTTCAGCATCGTGGAGGGCGCAGTGTTATGCAGCCATGAGTAAATAGCTACTGTACAAGTACGCATGTGCTAGTAAATAGCTATATGATCAACTGCAATATATAAGGTGTTTTTATCATGGATATTTCAAAATGCTGTGAATTTTGCTTTTGCTTTTTCTGACCCACACATACAGGCAGTATTTATATAGCAGCATGTCTAAGCTGAAGGATGCTTTACTGAAGTCCTTCTCACCTTTTCATGAAAAAAAAATCCTAGGTAAGTTTGTTTTTGCCCAAAGAAGCATGCGAGACATTGTATTTAGTTATATTCCCTATCCGCATACTTTCAGGAAACTTGTCTCCAATTTTCACAATTTGGCTACTTCTATTCAATCTACAGAAAGCGGACTAAGTCATAATACCAGGAACGTCTCTCAACAGTATGCCTTAATAATTAGAAAGTGCGTTGAATGTAGAATCTCATAATAATTATACATTTTCATGAAATTATGCTAATTCGATCTTGAGCTTGGGTTACTGTATATATGGAGTTTCATGTTCTCCCTGTGTCCGCATTGGTTTCCTCCAGGTTTTCCAGTTTCCTCCCACCTGTTTCCAGAAACATGCCAACAGGTTGATTGGTGACATTAAATGACCCCTCTGTGTGAACGAGTGTGTAAGGTTCCCTGTGATGGACCGGTGTCCCAGTCAGGATATAGTCCTGCCTCACGTCCAGTGCTCCTGGGACAGGCTCTGGATCTACCATGACCCTGACCAGGATAAAGGGCTTATTAAAGATCAGTGAATGAATGAACAATAGGGTTTCTCAAAAGTATGCCTTTGTATCTCAAAGTACTTAACAAATGTCTCAAAATTATACCTTGTATTTTGCAGAATAATAAGAAAATGTCTCAAAGTAATGACACACTTAGTTTAAATTATGACAGTGTCCCCATTTTCACCATATGGATTCTCAATTATCCAATTGTCTGACAGCCAGACGGAAGCCAGACTAAGTTATAATAACAAGAACGTTTCTCAGGAATATGCCTTAGTATCGCAAAGTAATTAGGAAATCTTGAAATCATTAAGTAATGCTACATTTTCTTGAAATTGTGGCATTGTATTACAAAACAGTGAACGCTTTTCATTTTTATGTCTTAGTATCTTAGAATAACAAGAAAATTTTTTAAAGTTATGATTTATTATCTTATATCAATGAAAAACTTTCTCAGAACTATGACTTTGAATTGCTATATTAATTGTATGTGTTGAAATGATGACATGCCCTGTCCACTCTATACTACGCTGCAAAAAAATGACATCTTAGAAAGTGAAAATACACAACATGGCCAAAAGAATGTGGACCCCTGAACATCACACCCATACGTGGTTCTTCCCCAAACTGTTGCCACAAAGTTGGAAGCACACAATTGTACAGAATGTCTTTGTATGCTGTAGTATTACAGTTTCCCTTCCCTGGAACTAAGCGGCTCAAACCTGTTCCAGCATGACAATGCTCCTGTGCACAAAGTGAGCTCCATGAAGACATGGTGTGTGAAGGTTGGAGTGGAAGAACTCGAGTGTCCTGCACAGAGCCCTGACCTCAACCCCACTGAACACCTTTGGGATGAACTGGAACACCGACTGCACCCCAGACCTCCTCACCCAACATCAGTGACTAATACTCTTATGGCTGAATGAACAGAAATCTCCACAGCCAAGTTCCAAAATCTAGTGGAAAACCTTCCCAGAAGAGTGGAGGTTATTATACCAGCAAAGAGGGAAGTTCAAAAAGTACATATGGGTGTGATGGTCAGGTGTCCACATACTTCTGGCCAATTAGTGTATCTTCAATATAGTCAAATGTATCTAGTACTTCCTATTATAAGATTACAATAAACCAAATACTTGATTATTAAACCTATTTCTAGACTTTTACTAATTTCAAGCTTCAAATATTACTTGTTCTATAATTTTTTTTTTCTAATTTTAAACATTTACCTTATTTCTAGGAAGAATTTTTTAAATGTGTAAAAGCATCTAAAAACAAGCTGAATAATCTTGATTTATAATCTGATAATTAGAAAAATTTGATCAGTTTGCCCATATTCAACATATTTTCACTTGCTAAGATAAATTCTACTGTGTAGCACTGTTTTTACATCAAAAATCTTTTTGTCTGACAGATTTCCATTTTTAGAGGAAACCACATGTGTGTTTGAGATATTTCTGTATTCACTGTGGACAAGGCCATAGTGTTACTATGGTAAAGATGGTGTTATATTTGATATTCGAGATTATAGTTATTGTTCCTGTGGTTTCACTGTGGTTATGTTGTGGTTACACGACTCTACTAGTGCTAAATTTCTTTAAAAAAAAAAAAAGCCTTAGTATTTTTTTTTTAAATCTAAGAAAAAACAGTATGGTAAAAGAGATTCCATGAATCCCTGAATACAAGGCCTGCTTCCTCTTCAGTTAAACTGCTGCCCAATGAGACAGAAAAAAATTCATGATAACATTGCAGATGAGTCATAAAAGGTTAGACAATTATGATACTAAAATGTAAAAATGTCCTAGTGGCCATGTACCTTGGAAAGCAGACGCACACACACCCACTGGCCCTTCTCACTGGAGACACAAGCCAGTGATTTACATCCTACTGCTTCCCTCAAAATGGCAATTTAAATTACATTACAGTGAATTCACGTCCTCTGTAATTGCAGTGGCTTTAACTGGCCCAGGGTCATGTTTGCTTTGAGGTGAGTCTGATCTATCAATCCCCTCAGCAGGACGACGTTTAATTCCCTCGTGCACTGTGGGAGCTCCAGGCTGGTGAAGGTGAATAAAGACTGGATATTTATTATCATCTGAGTTCATCAGTCTGACATTCTCCATCAATCCCAAAAACATTTAGCTGCTGTGATTCATCTGTGTGTGGTGTAAAAGATTGGTGTTTGATTCTGTTTAATGGTGAATGCTGGAATTTGATGGCATTTTATAAAAAATGTTAAATAGGGAACAGTTAGCCTAGAGAAAATGCTGTTAAATAATTACAGTATTTAATGGTGAACATAGGTGGCTGATGGGGTTTTATAGAAAATGTTGGTGTTAAAGAGTGAATGTCGATGTTTAATGGTGAATGTAGGTGGTTGATGGTGTTTTATAGAAAACATGTTGGTGTTAAAGAGTGAATGTCGATGTTTAATGGTGAATGTAGGTGGCTGATGGGATTTTATAGAAAATGTTGTTGTTATATAGCGAATGTTGATGTTTAATGGTGAATGTAGGTGGTTGATGGTGTTTTATAGAAAATATGTTGGTGTTAAAGAGTGAATGTCGATGTTTAATGGTGAATGTAGGTGGCTGATGGGATTTTATAGAAAATGTTGGTGTTATATAGCGAATGTTGATGTTTAATGGTGAATGTAGGTGGTTGATGGGATTTTATAGAAAATGTTGGTGTTATAGAGTGAACGTTGATGTTTAATGGTGAATGTTAGTGTTTGATGGTGTTTCATTGAAAATGTTATCATTTGATGGTGAATTTTGGTATGTAATTATGTTTTATGATTATGTTGGTATTTGATGCTGTTTTAAAGAAAATGTTGGTATTTGATCATGAATGTTGATATCTGATGGTATTTTTTTAGAAAATGGTTGCCAAACCAAACCAAACCAGTTCAGTCCCCCCCCCCAAAAGATATGCCTTAGCTTATTTGTTACAATGTATTTATCCACATACTGACATGCCACATGAGCCACCCTTGAACCTTTACCAAATGGCTCCCTAGTTACTAGATATACACACTGCACAGGATATAACATGGTGCCATTTGGACACACTACCTAGAACACTACAAGAACATCTTTTGAATTGCAGCCTCAAACAAACGCAGCTTCTTGTATGTTGGTTATATTTTAATGTTGTCTAACATCAAAAGTTTTTACTCTCAACATTCTTTCTATTTGCACTAAGATTAAAGTATTAGCACACTTAGCTTCCTTTGGGCGACTCAGTAGGTTACTGTGTGAGATTAGTAACCATAATACACTATACTGTCAGTTGGAAAAGCGCTACAAGGGAATGTGTGTGTGTGTGTGTGTGAGAGAGAGAGAGAGAGAGAGAGAGAGAGAGAGAGTGTGTGTGTGTGTGTGTGTATTGTTTATTTTTCAAGGTGAGCCCCATTGAGATTAAATTCCCTTTTGCCAGAGAGTGCCCTGTGTGTATTTGGGAATAAACAGGACTTGCTGAATGTAGACATTCACACACACACACACACACAAAATATGACATTCCATGCTGAGTCTGCTGAACAGCCTCACTGACATTCAACAACACCTCCCTCCATTCTTCACTCTCCCTCCATCCCTCTTATTTTCTTTCATCCTCCTCTCTATCACTGCATTACTCTGTCCACCTCTCCCCTCTACTCATCCTCCATCACTCTGCTTCTCTCTTTCTGTCTCCATATCTCTTGGTTTATCCTAGTATGAGTCATCTGTCTCCTAATTTCCCCCTTTCTCCATATCTTCCATCTAACCCCCTCTCTTTTTTCTAATTTTACTCTATCTCACTCACCTCTCTCTCTCTCTATTTTGCACACTTCTTTCCTTTTATTTTGTCCTTTTCTCTCTTACCCTCTCCTTCTATCATTCCAATATGTTCTTCCTCTGTTTCCCCAGTTTCAAGCTTGAGATTAGTAAAACTGTCTATAAATAGGCTTGATAATCTTAGATGTGTTTAGATTAATTTATGAGAAATATTAGATAAATTCACCTTTATTCTGCATATTTGGTGAAGTCGAAATTTTACTTATAGCATTGTTCTGTATCTGTATTATGTTTTTACATTCGATTTCTATTTTGACTTCAGTTTGTACTTGTTGATGGTCTGCACACATATTTAGCTCATGATTTAGTCTCTATTGTATTTTTGAGGTTGCAGTGTCCTGATATGTGATGTAATATTTTCATTTTATCACATCCTCAAGGTTTTAGTTTCTGATTTCTTGGCACCATAGAAGAAACCAGTTTGTGCCAGTTTTATGTTGCACCTACAGTCCAGTAACGCTTTCTTTACTCCTCCTTTATTAAACCGATGTCATCTTTTACCAATAAGATGTAGATCCTCCTTTTCTCCAAAACCAATCATGTGTTAGAATTATGAAGTCTATGAAGTGATGTATCTGTGATTTAGGTCAGTCTGTTACTTGTATCAGACTCACTGAGAGTATACTGTCTCTCTTTTCTAGGGCATAATAAGCACCTTTTTGATTGAGCATCTGGACTCGGCATGTTTCTCTCAACACTCTACATCAGGTTGGAATTTTCACCACCAAAAATTTGGCGGCTCATCTGGGATAGCGAAGGGTTAACTGGACAAGGAGGAGCAGAGAGCGAGGAAAAGGAAAGGAATCAGGTAAGCCGAGGTTTAACTGGTGCACCATCCGTACTAGAGTGAGGATTTCCAGCATCCAGGAAACCTGAACACCCATGTGGTTGAAGATTCAGGGGGTGCTTGGAAAGGGGCAGGAATCCCTTTCACTCTCCTCCTACCCTCGTCCTGAGTCTCTAAATGATTTTTGCTGCATTATTGAATGAGAAAGGCTGTCATTGTGCCTACTGTTGAATTAGCTATCTAATCTATCCCTAAATGCTAAAGACGATTTCTGTGTGCCAGTGTAGGTGCAGTTTGCTCACCCATGAAGAGTCTCACTTCTGAGGAGAAACGAAAGGGCCCATGTGAAACTCTTGCAGGAGAACCAAATCATCTGAAAAACACCTCTACTTAAACAACATCTAGATGATAAAGACAGTCAGATGAAGTAGAGAGGACCACAAGAGGCAGAAGATACCACAAGAGGCAGAAGATAGAGACTCCGGACCAGAATTAAGAAGATCAAGATCGTTTCGTTCTAAATACACCACATAGTCATTCATTTACTGACAGTCTTTTTTTGTAATCATCTTTATATACTCAGCGTCTTGTTCATTCCTTGATTGTACTTTGAGACAAACTGTTTATAATGTTGTTTTTATTGTTGATGTTTTGTACTGTATCCCATAAGAGTGGTGGGAATGCTGCTATATCAATGATGCCAAAAGAAGTTATTTATGCTAATTCATATGTATATTGTGGAAATTAGGTTTGTTCCTTTTGACCAAGTGTTTGTGTACTTCCTCAGGTGTTGTTTAGTAGGTCAGAAGTCAGAAGTAGTGCTTGTACTAAAGATCCTTTCAAAACACTCAGCACTGCTTGACTCTATAATATACAGTTGTAGAAGAGTAATGATTTATAATCGCACTATCCGGTGTTACCCAGATGAGGATGGGTTCCCTTTTGAGTCTAGTTCCTCTCAAGCCTTCTTCCTCATGTCCTCTCAGGGAGTTCTTCTTCACTACTGTTGCCTCTGCCTTGCTCATCAGGGATTAATCTAAATCTATATACGGGCTCCTGTGAAACTGCTTTATGACAGTCTCCATTGTTAAAAGCACTATATAAATAAATTTGACTTGAATTGACGTAGTGTAGAGACGAGACCCCTTTATGGAGTCTCATACGGGTGACTGGTGGAGTCTAAATTTTACTTATAGTTTATCTTCTTTGTTTTAACAGTATTATTCTGTATCATCAGCTGATTTATATGTCTGAGAACATGTGCAGACATTGTATGCAAACTGTCATTTTCACAGGTAACATAACACATGTAACATTAATGTTACATAACATGTAACATGAACAAAAGCAGAATGTACAGCAAATAAAAAAATGAGAAAGAATGTCTAAAAGAATATAGAAGAAGCAAATTGTTTAGATTGACTATTAGGAGATGTGCACTTTGAATTCTCTTTGAGCCGTTGCATATTTTCTGTACCTCGATGTAAATAAAGCCCTATTCGGATGGGATTAGTTTTACATGGGGAAGTGGGATAATGTAATTATTTGTTGTGTTCCTCCGGGGATTTTATTCCTGTCCAAAGCTGTAATTTTTACAGGCTGAGGAAATAAGGAAATAAACCTTGAACTGACATGTTGGTAAAGATTCTCTAATATCCGGTAGGGAAAGAGATTTTGTGCTTTTTCTTCAGTATAAACACTCCAGGATATGTTCACTCTTTTCTTTCATCTCCCACAAAAACAAAATCGAACAGAAACCAAATTCAGAACAGTAAATTATAGACAACACTTAAATGGACTTGTCAGAAAAACAATGCTTCTGGGTGTTTAGTTAAGTTACTGAGTTTCTAGCAGAGGTACCTTAAATATTATGGGCAAGTAATCTATTAGTGATCAAGCACAACTTGTCCAGCTATAAGCTCTACAACATGCACCTGTGATAAAGGTCAGAATAATCAGTTTCTATTAAAGATGAGGTGTATATGGTAATCAGGGAATTTTTGCTATAATGACCATGCATACATTTTGAAGACACTATCATCTCTGTGATTTATACAGAGCTTATCTTGTACAAATTTTTCATAATCATTACAGACATCCTCTGGTAAAATAATTTAATAGACATGTGCCCGGAAATCTTATTCCATCTGAAAAGTACTTGGGTTTACATGCGTCTTTGCATAAGTATAAATCAGGTTCTCAACATAAGCCCCTTCTGACTCTTAAACAATTGACTGCTGACTACGACAAATGGAGACAACATGCTGTCTCCATTACCTACTATATTCATATCCTCCCCAGTAGCCATTAATTTATATTCCATATAATGCTAAATTTATGTAATGTGTCGGTATTTCAGACAACCAGGTTCCCAAGTATATAAAAGAGGACATAAGCACTATACAAGATAACAAATGTCAAATGGACAATAGGCAAGACTTAGGGCTCTTTCTCACCTATTAGTCCATTTGCAGAATCAGAATCAGGATTGTTCTGCTACTTGGTTTGCTTTAGTTTCACAATACACATAATTAAACAAACCAATGTGTAGGGCTGAAAATATAATTTTTCTGAAAATGCCATTTTTCATTAATTCGTCAAAAATACGGTGATGGAGAACGGTAAACAAACTTTCACCATGTGAGTGTAGAAATCACAAAAAGCACAAAAGCACAGAGCACTGAAAACATGAAGCCAGCACTCAATAAATTACTAGTCAATTTTGGAAACACACTACATGGCCAAAAGTTTGTGGACACCTGACAATAACACTCATATGTGCTTGCTGAACATCCCATTCTAGATGTAGTCTTCCTTTACTGTTATAATAAGCTCCACTCTTCTAGGAAGGCTTTCCACTAGATTTTGGAGTGTGGCTGTGGGGATTTGTGTTCATTCAGCCACAAGAGCACCTTCACGGAGCTCGCTTTGTGCACAGGGGCATTGTCATGCTGGAGCAGGTTTGGGCCTCTTAGTTCCAGTGAAGGGAAATTGTAATGCTACAGCATACAAAGACATTCTATACAATTGTGTGCTTCCAATTTTGTGCCAACAGATTGGAGAAAAAGCACATATGAGTGTGATGGTCAGGTGTCCACAAACATTTGACCATATAGTGTATCTAGTTTAAAATATTTTGAGTATGCATCCAGTGTACATAAAATGCTACAACCCCAAAATGCACAGCATGTCACTTGCTGCATTCGGTTCAGAATTGAATTGCTTTCTCACTGCAGTTGAACTGCAAAACATACTAAGATTACATTTTAATAATTGTATATAGTAACTTGTAATTGGAAGTAAGTGTTGTTCCTTTCAAAATGACCAATTTGGTAAACCCCGTATCTACTTAACCATTCATTTAGCTAGTCAAAAAAATTAGATGCATAGGCTACAAATTCTTTGAAGTCCACAATGAATGACTTGCTTTTAACCCCTAAAGAGGGGGTTCTCACTGCCTTTGAAGGGAATAGGGCGATAACTTCATGAATTGACTGCAGCCAATGACAATTTAGTTTTGCTACTCGCTGATTCTATTTTTGGTTTTGTGCAGTCATAAAGATTATATGCTGTATGTTATTTACTTGCATGTATGGATTCCCCCTTCATATCGCAGTTCCCATGATGACAAGTGTCATGTTTTAATTTTAGTAGTTTGTTTCTTTTTCTGTTTCATCCTGGCTCCTCCCCTTGTCATGTCATTGGTTTGTTCTCCAAGTGTGTGCACCTGTTCTGTGTTTAGTCTGTGATTCATTTGTCTACTTATCCTCTGGTGTGTCTACGCCTCATTTCGAAGACTCCTAGATTTATATTGTGTGTTAATGAGCTTTGCGTTTCCAAGTTCCCTTCTGACTTTCTCTTTGTTTTGACCCATGCCTGTTTGATTACCTTGTCTGGCTATGCTCTAACCCTTACCATGAGCTTACACACACACATACACACACACACAACTTACATCCTCCATCCCCTTTGCAATTTTTTTGCATATCCCCGCATTACATTATGCTGCTACAAATATTTATTATACTGTACATATCTTATACTCGCTACTAGGCTGCTACTTCTTATGTTTACACCTATTTCAGCAACTTATATTGTACTCTTTTTGCACTATTAGGGCCTTTCGCACCGCGGGAACCTTTTCATAGTACCTGAACTAATTGTGGAACTACCCACTTTTTGGCGTTTTCGCACCTCCGGAACTGGGTGCGATTTTAGTACCGGACTGCCTTTTTCGAGAACCAAATTAGCTCCTACTCCGGAGCAGGGTCTAACCAGCACAACTGGTACTATCCATGACATAAGTAGACGTTGATTGGCCAAACGCATGCGAAAACGCCCTCACCCGCCATGATTTAAAACGCAGTGTAAACATACTGTAGTGTCAACTTATTTCGCAAGTATGGAGAACAGCGATAGATGGACGGACGCTGAAGTGCAACACAGCTCCGATCACAGCGTCCTCCATCCTCCGGTTGTTTACGTTGCTCTTCTTTGTTTCCGTTGTTGAACACCGTGCACAAATGACGTTGCTGTCGACCGGCTTACGTCACTTCCTAGTGCCCACTGTCGGTGCGAATGCAACCCTTTAAACGGTACTGTGAAATAGTTCGCGCAAAATCGCCCAGTACTTTAGTACTGTAAATTTAGTTCTGGAACTAAAGCGGTGCGAAAGGCCCTATTGTCACTGGATTCACTTTCTAATAGAACTGTGTACTGGTCGGCGCTGCACTGGGACTTACTGTGCCCATTGTCTGTCTCAGTAGTCATTGTACTGCCTTGTGCTGTCTGCACATGTTCGCACTTGTGCACTTTATGTATAAATTTACGTAGTCCTTTGTGGTTCTGTGTTGTTCTGTGTTTGTCTTATGTAGCACCTTGGTCCTGGAGGAACGTTGTTTCGTTTCACTATGTACTAACTGGCTGTATATGGTTGAAATGACAATAAACTCCACTTGACTTGACTTGACACACTTGCGTCCTACCTCATCCACCTGCATGTTAGATGCGTGGAAGATTGTTGTGCCCATTTTCCAAATCAAATTTGGTCAATAAAGAGATTTAGATTCTAATGTATAAAATACATTACAAGCATTACACACAGATTGAACGTTGCTCAGATTGATCAGGCTTCTTTCTCTATCAGTCCTGCTTCTAATCCTCCAGCCCTGGCTGACCTTATCCAGTGATTAATAAAGCGTAACGGTTGCCAGGACTGGTCTGCTCCTCCGGGCCTCCTGTGGCACATGGCACCATTCATCACGGCCAAAATGAAAGCCACTCCGGCAAAATGGAGATCTCGTTCCTCACCAGCCGCTCAGATTACACTCTGGACACAATCCCTTGAGTTTGGTTTTTTTCCTGATCGTCTTGCTTGAAGGGAGCTCCGCTGAGACATCCTAAGAGAGCAGGAAGAGAGAATTGGTGGGAATGAAGAGAAAATAAAGTGCAGGAGAAGAGAAAAGAAATATCAGGTAAGGCTGTGTGATTTTGGATACATCAATTAAATTAAGACTGCCTCTGTTTCTTAAGACTTCTAATCCAAGTAATTAGGTTAAGTAGGCTAGTAAAGCAAAAGATTGAAGCGCAGACGTGTCTACATTTAAATGTTTGGCAAATTATTTGAAACATATCCAAATGAGAATGTAAATCTTTGCATGTGTCCATCAACTACACAGCGAGGTCATCAAAACACACAGTCATTGGAAGACTGGAACACACAACCAAACAGCCTGGGTTGCTTTTTTTAATCTCTCATTTATCACGTCTTCTATTTATCCATACACCAAATTTTCCACCTTTTCACAATGATGTTTGCTGTGTTTAAGAATGTCTGGTGTTAAGGTTTTCTGATGTGCAAATTTGAAATTTGCATAAAAACAGGTGGCTGGAAACATGACTACAGAGAGACGAGAGTTCAACAGAGAAAGAGTGTATGACGGAAAGAGAACGAGAAAGGAATGAAGGACAATACATACAGAGAAGAGGAGAAACATGAGAAGATTTCGGTTGTGTGGTTTTAGTTTTTTTTTATATACTTATTTTGTCAGGGACTATGTACGAAAACACTAATCAAATGAAAGAACAAATCCTTTTTTTGAGCTATTAGCTAACTTCTCTCTGCAGTCCCTGGGTTGGTAAACATTATATGATGTATGTAAGGAATAAAGCACTTGGAGACATGCTGTTATAGGAAAATAATCAACTCCTCATGCAAATCTGTTGCTGTTACCCTGAGGCTGATTATTTTCCTAAAACAGCATGTCCCAAGGTGTTTTAATCCTTTTATAGCACAGCAGTTTGCCAACAATTATATGGTTTAGTTAGTAAAGAAGAAAATTTGACAGAGTAGTTTTTATCCATTTCTAGTTACATCCCAGTATCACCTTTGTTATAACAGCTATAAACAGTCATTCCTTCACCAGCCTCTTATCATAGACTCTTAAATGTCAAATCATCGGTCTTGAAGACTTTTCCCCCAAAACTTGACACTGGAGACTCTTTCCATAAATCCTAAATAAACATCTCCTTATATTTTATATATTTTTTCATTGTTAAATAACATCTTTTTAAAAATCTTACAGTTAGACTTAAATTATGTGAGCATTCACCATATAAATCCCAGTGAGTGAACTGTTACTATAGAAACGATTTTGTATTAGAACTAGCACTTTAATTTAAACTTGTAATTTGCATTGAAGGTGATATTACATCATAGTGTGATATTATAGAAAACTAAAAAAGCACCTTCTGACCAGTCAGATTTGAGAATTCAACAGTGCTGTGGTATACAATTTTACAAGAGTCGGGCATTTATTGAAATTCTTTACTTTTTTTTTTTTTGCTAATGAACAGGACCCCACTGAATGACATTATTTTCTTACCTAGTTATTACTAATACCAAATTGAAAAAATTATGTATTTGTAAAAATTCGTTTCTCGTCTAGGCCTCATTGTATTCTGGTTCTGCTAACTGGCCCCTAATGTTTTGCCTTTTATTTTAACTGATGCAGAGGGAGAAATGTTCATGCCAGCAGTGGGTGGAAGGTTGTGGGTTTTGCCAGATCACATGGCACTGATTATATAGTGTGAAAAGACGCTGTGTATAAAATGAAATTTTAGTGCGTCCCACGCTGCCAACTGCAGCAGCCCCGCGGGTATCGTAAAACCCACAAATGTTCTGGGAGAAAATTGAAAGTGGTGCCATGGGATTTAACAAAAGGTGAAGCTCAAGGAAAATGGAAATGTGGAAGGAATGTTCTATGGTGCGTCTCTGCAAAAACCATACCAGGAGCCTGGTCATGTCCTGCTGAGCCTTAGTTAGTGCAATAATAGTTCATCTTACTCTCTGGAGAAGAATGTGCTTTGTTTTTGAAGTCTAGTTATGAATACAGAACTGTGAACTGATGTTTATTTTATGTCTTCCTCATTACTGTGTCAGTAGAAAATGTTAGACTTCCAAAAATTCATTTCATTAATCATTCATTCATCTTTAAGTGCTTTATCCTGGTCAAGCTCGTGGTGGATGTGGAGCCTATCCTGAGGACACTTGTTGTGAATCGGGGACACACCCTGAGTAGGACACCAATCCATTCCAGGGCAACATGAACTCACACCTCCATGCTTTGGCGCATAGCTAGTTCACCAACTGGCATGTTTTTGGGTGGAGGAAAAACTGAGAACTGGGAGGAAACCTTTGTGGACATAGGTTTCTGCTTTGCTATCACTGACAATATTGCAATTTAAGAAAAAAAAACATTGCATGACTTTATGCAGACAGGAATGATTTATATATGTGGAAATATTATACTTACCGACAAGAACAGAGCGATAGAGCTTTCACATTATGTCAGAATTATGGTAATTATGAGCATCCGGCTCATAAAAAAACATGTAAAAAAATGCTCACATTGTTCACAACTACCAGATGGTTACTGACTATTAGGAGTAAAATATCAAGATTGAACTCTACATATGTTTTTCAGACATTCCCTTTAATTTTTTAGCATCAACCACATAATAGATAATATAGTGTAATTAATCTTCCTAGCTACAAACCAAAAAAGTTGACATGATGAATGGGGATAAACTACTTTAAGCTGAATCTCCAAACTCCAAACAGTCTCATAATTACTGTAATTCCAACATCACATTAAAGCACGACGCTCAAAGATGTAACCATAACAACAGCAGTATAATAAAAAGGACACCTGAAAGATGAATAAAATATAAGAGTTTATTTATGCCCAATCTGTTGTTTCTTATCTCGTGCTTCTTATCCAATTTAAGCTTCTTATCCAATCCATTATGCCAAACCTGTGGTGTCATGCCCAAACGTTGGCATCTCGCCCAGCCTGGGGCTTCATTCTGGGTTTCTTACTGTGTGTGAAGCTTTTAATCAAACTGAACTGCCTAGCCCATTCGTGGGCTTCTTACTCAACCTGGTGATTCTTCAGCTAAAGCAGAGGCTTTTAATCCAACCTGGAACTAGTCATGCAGCCTGGGTCTTCTTTCACCTGTGGCTTCTTACCCAGGTTTGGGACTTCTTGCCCAACACGGGCCTTCTTATCCAACCTGAGTTTTCTTGTTCAAACTTGCACTTCTTGCCCAACCTTGCAATTCTTAACAAACTTAGGGCTTATTTCACCCAAAGTGTGACATTCATCCATGAAATTTTAATCCAACCTTGGCCATCCTACCCAGCCTCAGGCTTTTCCACCTAACCTGGGACCTGTTGCCTAAATTTGGGTTTCTTGCCAAACCTGGGGCTCCCTACACAACATGGGGATTCTTATCAAGCCTTTGGTCTCTTATTCAACCTGTGACTTTTTAAACCAACCTGGGGGGTCATGCCCAACCAGTTATGTCTTGCACAACCTTTGGCATCTTGCCCGGCCTGGGGCTTCTAAGTTTTGGCCTTCTTCCACCCAACCTGGAGTTTCTTATCTAGCTTTAGACTTCTTCTCCTTAGAACTTATTACCTAACCCAAGGCTTCTTACCCAACCTGCCGTTCATGCCCAACCTGAGACTATTTATCAACCAGGAGCTTTTTTTTGCCAAAACATCTTGCCTAATCAGTTTTCCTAACCGTTCTGGGGCTTCTTTCACTCAACTTGGGGCTTGCTATCCACCCAGAGCATCATTCCCAACCTGGGCCCTTTCATCCAAACTGGAAATTCTTATCCAACCTGGGCCTTCTTGTTCAGTTGTGGTTTCTTACTCAAGCTGGAATTTCTTACCCATCTTTAGGCTTCATCTAGTCAACCTGGGACTTCTTGAAACAACCTGAGGCTTCTTGCCCAACCTGGGGCATATTCTGCTCAACCTGGGCCTTCTTGTCTAACTTGGGTCTTCTTAGCCAACTTGTGCCTGCTTATCCAACCTGAGGCCTCACGCCTAACTTTGGGCTTCTTTACAAACCTGTGTCTGCCCAGTTTGGGGCTTATACAACCTGGGCCTGGCTTCTTTCCTAACCTGATGCTACTTATCCAGCCTGGGGCTTTGTGAGGCTGTTGTGTTTTGGATTCTGTGAAAGCTGATGAAATGACACCACAATACTGTGGACTCACAATGTGAAGGACAACCTTTGCAACACATACGCGTGCACACGTCAGCCAGGGAGTCAGAGGCTACATGGTAAGCTGCCGTTTACTTAGCAGATAGATACTTCATGAATGAAAATCTTTCTGACAATACGTAATAAATGAATCTTGATAAAACAACCTGATTGGCTGAGCCGCATGTGTGTATGTGTGTGTGTCTGTGCATGTTTGTGATCAGCTTTTTTCAACGCCATCTAATATTGGGAAAAATGGCTGCTGCAGTAAATTGAATCCGTCATTTTTATTAATATTGTACTGTGTGTGTGTGTATGTGTGTGTGTGTGTGTGTGTGTGCATAAGTGATTTTACTGGGTGTGTAATGTTAGGATTACTATTGTTTCCTGGTGGATCTCCATTGCATTTTATGGCATAATTAAATCAAGCCGTTTAAACAGAAGACATTTGGGGTTCAAATATACACTTAAATAGATTAAATAGATATCCATACAATTCTGAATATAAAAATGTCGCTCATAATATTTAATTTCTGCACATCTTCTTCTTCTTTGAGTTGTCTATGTATACTGTATTGTAGGTTTATAATTTAGGAAAACATCACATACAAGAGTTCAACCTCTCACTGTCGATTTTCTTCATTTTTAAACAGTGCTAAGGTGCATCATCTCATGAACAAAATAGTCTACATTTATTTGCTGGACATTCCAAGGTCAGCATTCCATGGGGTTCATTTACGCTTTGCTCACCGCATGTGTCTGCACTTTCAGTCTGGGAAAAAAACAGCACTGAGCAAATCAAGTGCCGAGGAGTGCAAAACCTCTTTTCTGCTGAAAAAAGTCAATGTGAATTCTAGTGTGTGTGTGTGTGTGTGTGTGTGTGTGTGTGTGTGTGTGAGAGAGAGAGAGAGAGAGAGAGAGAGAGAAAGAGATCTGTAGAGTCTGTAAAGTGGTCATTTGCAACAGCTTTGAAAATTTCAGCCTGAAAGAGGTCAGGGGTCTTACATCATTATTGCCACTCTTGTTATTATCATTGAGCGTATAAATTTGTGAGCAGTTCAGGAAATACTCCTTGCTCTCTTATGTGTGATTCATCCCACCAAAGAAGATAATTAAATCTCTCAGCTCTTCCACAGCTCCCTCCTACATCCCCAAACACTGAAAGAATGATTAAAGCTATCCTTACACACACAGACTCATACACACACATACACACACACACACTGGGTTCAGACAGCAGAGAAAACCTCCCATGCTATCAAAAAGTCACTAACAAATGTTACATTCAAAAAGGGTCATGTTCAACATGTTTACAAAAAGCTTCCACATTAACATTAGCATTTACAAGTTGAAATGTTTCTAACGCTTCTAAGTTGTGACACATCGTTGACATTTTTTAACATGGCGGAGCCCCATGGGAATGTAATTGCAATGTCATTTTAGTCACATGAAGACTTTACTTAGCAATTTACTGAGACACCAGAGGCAAATGTTTCCACTGATATTCTGTGTTTGCATTCTGTGTAATAGCTATTCACATGCTAGTTAGCTAAACTTAGCCTTAATCATAAGATAGTTTATGTTCAGCAGTTTTCTCTTCACCGTGCTTGGTATTATTAGTTACTATAACTCTTTATATTGATCATGTAAGGAATAAAACACTACAGGGCACCCTGTTATGGGAAAATAATCAGTGATGGGGGCAAAGTGGAGTTACTGTTATCACAACAAAGTTGATTATTTTCCTGTAGCAGCACAAAGCCACAAAGGAGAGAGGGTTAGGTCTCAATCTTTACCTTCTGGCTCTCCCTTTTAGTTACGCTGTCATAGTTAGTCCTGCCAGAGTCCCTGCTTGCACCCTGCTCACAATGTACTTCCTTTTAAACCGATATAGGACAAGAGCACACCTAATAAACTAAAAGCCTTCCACCCTGCTCTTTCTCTCTCTCTCTCTCTCTCTCTCTCTCTCTCTCTCTATCTCTCTCTGTCAAGCTATACAGGTTACTCTGGGTGCCTGATGGCATACCAGTACCTGATACTGACTCCTTCTGCCATCCAGACCTGCCTGGCCCATTCTGACACATCTTCTTGGAGCTTTCTTCACCTGAGAATCACTCACTGCTGCTTAGAATGGCTCCACATGGATACCCTACAGATTGCTGTGAGATTGCTATGGATGGTCCTACTTGGATAGCCTAAAGTTCCTGGATAGTTGGATAGTTAAAGCACTTACTGAAAACAGTTTTATCTCATTAAATCTTTCAGTGGATAACTTGACTTGGATACTGTAGATATCAAGTTAAAAACACTACTGAAATCACAAAAGACCCTGATGCTCATACTGTTCAACCTTATAGCCTACAGTTGAAAAGTAATGACTCGTAATCACACTATCAGGTGTCACCCAGAAGATGATGAGTTCCATTTTGAATCTGGTTCCTCTCAAAATTTCTTCCTCATGTTGCATTATGGAGGTTTTCCTCGCCAATGTCACCTCTGACTTTCTCCTTAGGGATTTAAATCTATACCTACATTTCTTTAAAACTACTATGTGAAAGTGTCCATTGTTAAAAACTGTACAAATAAAATTGAATTGAATTCAATAATACAAAAAAGCAGCTTATCATATCAGTTTATCAAGAAACCACAAAGTGCAAACTCCGCTATCCTGAAGACTTTCCTAGTCTTACAGCTTTTCCTCTTACAAAGTTCTGACACCAGAGACTCCTTCCATAAAATCTCCTTATAGAAAATTACCATTTCAACACTTACACACAGTTTTTAATCATTTATGTGGAATGATCCACCATACAAGTCCCTGTGTATTACATTAGAAACACTAATGTATTAGATCGAGTGCATTAATATAAACTTGTGATTGTCTTGCAACTGGAACTACTGTCAGAGCTGCAATTACAGAAAATTAATCAACACCTTTTGACCAATCAGAATTGGGAATGCAACAGCACTGTAGAAAAGCCTACATAAAACCTACATAATATAACAATACATATGGAGCAATTTTAAATTCAGCTCCTAAATCCCTTTGTAAGTGGACATCATGCAGTCCATGCACTAATGGATTCTATATCCTATATAGTGCCTAATATGCCCCTTAGGGATCCATGTGGTATTTAGCTCTCTTCTTCCTACTACCTGTGTAAGGGCACTTCACAGGGCATGCAGTAATGGATTATGTCACAATGACATGATGAGGGTCTACGGGATACAATCATGGGAACTGTTATGAGTACACAATATAGGATAGAAAATAATGGATTCTATGCAGTTCATAGTTCATGATACTCATGACTGTATGTCCAGTAAGGAACTCCCTTCTCCTTGTGTACATGTAAGATATAAAAGCCTCTACACTTTATGTAATGCACTTCATGTCCAACAGGGAGTTATTTTGTGATAGAGTGAGAGAGACAGACAGAGAGAGAGAGAGAGAGAGGCCTGCGTGCAGAGCTCAGGCCTTGTTGCAATGTGAGAAGCACTGCAGGTATTTTTAGAGTGTATTTAACTTCACCGGCTCAGCCCCATGCGTGGGAGCTTCACTGCCCTCTCTGTCGTTCTTTTTCCCCTCCTCCTCCTTCCCTCCCTTCATCCTCTTTTGCGCAGTCATCCCTTCACAGGCGGCGGGTAAATTACTGATTCCAAAGAGTGTTTTTTTTTTTCCACTCAAGGCCTAAAATCTAAATTTCAAAGCTGCCCCAGGGCATGAGCGCTTGATTTAAAGGCTGCAGGTGTGCCCTCCGCTGACATCACACTCCATTACTGGCAAAGAAAACAGACACCAGTTAATCTCTAGCGGCCCCCTTTTAACCAAATCAGTCTGAATGATGTGTGGGCTCGCTCAGCCACTCAAAACACACTGGCAAATGTGAGCCTTTGGTTATATTCTACAGCCACAACTACAAGGACTAAATAGCAAATGACTTGCTCTTGATCATAGACACTCCATAGGGCACAAGAATTATTATTTCAGAGCCTATGAAGTGAATTTGCTTAGGGAGAAGGAAATGCAATTCCCCAAAGTACAGCCCTATTGGACATAATGAGTCCTTTTTCAGACCCTAGATAAGGGTCTGGGGACCACCAGGGACTCATCAAGCATTGCCAGGGGAATATGTGATATTTTTTAAATTTAGTTACAGTAATGGAAAACAGAACCCACCATTATCAAAGTTATTAGATTCATCATTACCTTCTTATAGTTATTAGTCTGTTTGACTGGTCACTTGAATCGAATGGGTTTAACTCAAATACAAGCAGGTTGATAAATAATGTTAACGTGGAAAGTTCAGTAAATAAATCTTTACTGAGGAGACTGTGGAATTTATTTTACAGTTCTCCGTGCCTACAAAACGTTTGAGATCCCCTGCCCTGCATGGCGACTATAAGAAATCCCTAAATCTTTCCTTATGGGACATGTAGTGCACTATATAAGGTGAAAATTTAGACCCCTTAATGGTTCTTCGGTTGTATTAAGAAAGTTACAGTAGAGCTCTTCCCTATCAGCTTTTTGCCAGCTAAGAACCCTTATTTTGCTAATGAACCCCTAAATATCCCTGCAACTGAACTGGTGAATTCTCAATTCTGATTGGTCAGAAGGTTAATTTACAGGGCATTAATTATCTATAACAGCTGCTATTTTCTATAACAGCAGCTCAAATCACATGTTTATATTCCTGCACATTGCAATCCATTATCATTTCTATAGTAACAGCTCATTCACAGGGACTTGTATGGTGGAAGCCACACATAATCTAAAACTAAAAAATAAAATGACCAATGTGTCATTTTTAATTAATACAAAAAATTGTTACCTTTGGCAAATTGTTGGAATAAGAGGAATAAAACACTAATAATCAACTTAGGGGTGGTAACAGCACATCCACTTCACATCAGGCCATATCACACCACTCCATCATTGATTATTTTCCTATAAAAGCATGCTCCCAAGTGTTTTATTTATTATCTCTGTATGTATATAGAGAATAGATGATTGAATCTAATATGGTTACAATACAGGCTTCATGATTGTGCTGCAAAGTACAGTTCAAATCACATCATCAGGTTTGCTGATGACACTACAGTTGTGGGTCTCATCAACAACAACAATGATGAGTCGCCATCAAAGAGGAGGTGGAGCAGCTTGCAGAATGGTGTAGAGCAGGGGGGTCCAATCTTATGCACAAAGGGCCAGTGTGGGTGCAGGTTTTCATTCCAATCAAGCAGGAGCCACACCTGATTCCACCTGGTTAATCAGCTGATCTTGTCTTTCAAAAGACTTAGGTGTGGCAGCTGCTTGGTTGGAATGAAAACCTGCACCCACACCAGCCCTTTCTGGATAAGATTGGACACCCCTGGTGTAGAAACAACAATCTCTTAATGTTATCAAGACCAAAGATATGATTGTTGACTTCACTGCACATCAATGGAAAAACTGTGGAGGGGGACAAAAGCTCCAAGTTTGTTGGTGTGCACATGACAGAGGACCTCTCCTGGACTCTCAACACCACCTGCCTAGCCAAGAAGGCCCAGCAGTGACTCCACTTTCTGCACAGGTTGAAGAAAGCCAGCCCCCATCTCCAATCCTCAGACCTGCTGTCTCACCATGTGGTACAGGAACTGCACAGTCTCCAACCACAAGACCCTACAGCAGATTGTAAGCACAGCTGAAAAGATAACCAGGGTCTCTCTACCCACCATCGTCGCCTCATTCAATAACTGCTGCATCCGCAAAACCACCTGCATTGCGGACAACCCCTATCACCCATCCCATGGGTGATCAATCTACAGGAGCATCTGTGTCACCACCAGCAGACTCTGCAACAGTTCCTTCCCTGAGGCAGCCAGGTTACTCAACACCCTGCTGCCTCCCCATACTCACCTGGGCTAGTCAAACACCTAACCCAGTATGACTCAATAAGCCTGCACACCTGCACTTTACAAGTTGCATCAGACACTTTTTATTTATGAGACTCTTTTTGCTCCCAATATTACTGCTACACTCATTGCTTCTACACTACACAATAGATTACAGTCCATTGCGCAACAGCTTTCCCACACAACACTGTACTGTTGTCCTGTGTGTTCCTTGTTCTTATCCTTCTGCACATACTATTCTGTGTATTTGTTGTCCTGCACTCCTCTCTCACTGTTGTGTATTTGCACTATATGTAGTTTTGTCTACTGTTATGTGTTGTACCATGGTCTTGGAGAAACAAAATTCTTTCCAATGTATACCAGTTTATAGAGGAATGACAATAAAAAACCAACTTGATTTGATTACATCGACTTCTGGACCATATGTAGTACACTACAATTGTCCATTTATATACAGAGCAGAAATCAAAAAGCCAAATAACTTCCTATTTCACAGTGTCTACACAGGGAGTATTTTCTTTATAGCAAAGATAGTGTACCTACAGAGGGACCAGTGAGCTATCTCATATGGCATTCTGTTATACAAGTTGCAACCTATGTACAGTGTAGAAGCCACAATACAATTCATAATGTATTCATACAGATGCTGGGGTGTTAAATCCAATATGGCTCCCTCATAGACATACAGTATAGTACAATACATACTGTAGTTTATAGGAATCATTATTACATACAGGGAGCTGAATCCCATAGGATTTGGGTGTACATATTGTGTGTAGTCCAGGTAGAAGTACACAGGGGAAAAAACTGAAAAGTCTCCCTTTTGGACATTGAAGTGCACTACATAGTGTGTAGGAGACAAGTGTATACACTATGTAGTGGTTTATATAAGAATTAGTGGACTAAATCCTACATAAATCTCCTTATGGGACATGTAGGGCACTATATAGGGTGTACAAGCCAATGTTTCATATTGTACATAGTGGACACACTGTTAATAGACAGTAGCAGGCTGAATCCTTAAAGGCTCCAAATTGGACATGTAGTGCACTACATAGGATGTAGGAGCCATCAATTTATACCCTGCAGTAAGTAGGGGGCTGAATCCTAAAAGACTGCTACAATTAACCTATTATGATTATTATGATTGATGTCATTGATCTAATGGTCTAACATAGAGAGTAGGGAGATTTGGGACAAAGCCACTTCCTAGATGATTAAAGTTTCCTTGGGATCAGCCAAAAAACAGCCAGAAATGATAACACCCCAGCGATACCAAATACACATACAAGTAGATGTGCTTTTATTGGGCTGTGAGATGGTAATCACAGGCTCTCAGAGTTAACCTATTGTGATAATGTAAATTTATCTCTGTATTTGTTTGTTTGGTTGGTTTGTTGGCTGTTTTTTTTTTGGTTGTTTAGCTGGTTTGTTTGTTGGTTGGTTAGTTTGTTGTTCATTGGTTGGTTAGTTTGCTGTTCGTGGTTTGTTCGTTGGTTGGTTAGTTTTTTGGTTGGTTGATTGGCAGGTTGGGCAATGAAAGACAATTGATGGCATTTCCTTGTAAACCAGTCAGTCAATCACACACTCACTCACTCACTCACTCACTCAATCAATCAACCAACTGAGCAACCAACTAAACAACCAATCAACCAACCAATCAGACAATCATTCAATCAATCAATCAATCAATTAACTAACCAACTAACCAAACGACCAGCCAATCAATCACTTAACCAACCAACTGACTGACGAACGTATCAATCAAACAATCAATGAATCAATAAACCAACCAACCAACCAACCAACCAGACAATAAATCAATGAATGAATGAATGAATGAATCAATCAATCAATCAATCAAACTACCAACCAACCAATCAATGAATCAACCAAGCAATCAATCAATAAATAAACCAACCAACAAATCAATCAATCAATCAATCAATCAAATTGTTCTTCATATAATTATAATAAAATATTTGGAGTAAACTTTGTCAGTGTTAGACAGGTTTAATGGCCATCCATAGGTGACAGACAGGCTGCGAAGCAGCTGAAGTGAGTCATAACTTAGAATGAACTGCAACAATCCTGTGGCAAAAAGAACCTTGGTCTAGTTTGGCCTGAGAGTGTAGAGTAAATAAAAAAACAACTATAATTAACTTTAATTCTGTGTGTGAATTCAGTTTTCTCCTTTTTAAAGTTAGATGCGTAGGCTTTAATTACTATGAATGCTTAGTTGTTTATTGTGATTCAACCCACAGCTGTGATAAACTCTGTGAAGTTCACATCATGATGTAGACTGAAGACTTTTCAGGAAAAAAAACTGTAGACAGTCTGTGCAGAGAAAACATCTGGACTTTGGTAGATGCTGTTCATTTTATTAATTTTTTCCTTTGCCATTCTAGCAGCAGTGTTCTTACGAACCTGCGGGTGGCCAATAATGTATTGTAGGAAGGAAACCATAGCAGCAGTTCAGTATCCTGGATATGAAATTGTTTGTCTGAGCACGGTTTGAACACGAAACCTCTAAATGTTTTTTTGTATGGCTATAAGCTATGATTTGAACTCCCAGATTTCTATGATGAGTTTTTGTCATTTTGTGTGTCAAGGTAAGCACTAGCCTTAAGTCTGAGTCTTGTGTGTGTGTGTGTTAATTATATATGTGGTATAGCAGCTGTATATTCATCATTCTCAGACACAGCGGTTGCCCATCATTCATCACACCACATATTTATGACATTGCATTGCATTTACAACATTTATGACATTGCCTGTGTGTGTGTGTGTGTGCAGCATTGAACTGTGTTTCTCCATTTACTTCCCATTTTATTCCAAGCTACCGGTGACCTTGTGTCTTCATGAATATTTCATAGCCACTCAAGTATATTTCCCAAATACACTGGCATTCAGTTCTGAAAAAAATATTGGATCTGATAAATGTTGATGAAATAATCCAGTCGCTCCACTCAAAAAGTTCACAATAAATAAGGATGTGGTTACATTGTTTTTTTTTAAACCAAATGTGAAATCAATGAAAATTGACTAACCTCCATTACTAGTGAGGTTACTAGTACAGGTGCTCACAGCTGGAACCAACTACCAGAAATTTCCAAAATTTAAACCTTATTAATTTCAGACTGGATGGCGGAGTGGAACCATAGGTAGTGCTCACAGCCTCTGGCCTTGGCTTCAATCCTGATTTTACTGTCTTTATAGAGTTTTGCATGTTCTCCTGCTGCCCATGAGGGATTCCTCCAGTTTTCTTCCACCTTCCAAAAAATGTCATCCCATCCAAGGTTGTATTCCTGTCTTACTTCCACTTTTCCGGGATAGGCTTTGAATCCACCATAACCCTAACCAGGTTAAAGCGGCTACTCAAAGTGAATGAATGAATCCTAAAAAAAAAATCTCCTCTACCTTTGATTAAATCCCAAGGCTTTGCACTACACTTTGTTCTGTTTCCAGTGTGAAGTTCTATTTAGCTATTGATTTATTCCTTTTATCCCTATCTCTATCTTTTCCAGTAAAAAAGCAGCACCTTCCTTTGTGTATGAAATATGCTATACAAGTACAATTGCCTTGCCTCTTATTTGAGTGGAACATTGTGAGAGCCAGATTAGATCAAATTCAATGCAGATGATTCAGTGTGATCATCTGTGTGGTGTTATTCTGTGTTGAGTCCATTTCTCAATTGTAAATCAGCTCGAATATCTCTTCCACCTGCCTCGTTTTTCCTTCCCTACCTTCGCAGCGCTGAGTAATCTCCACCAGGATGTTTACTGTGTTGATCTTATCATTAGACACGGAGTATATATAAGTGTCCATGAGGTTTATTCTCTCCTACTAGTGCTATCACAAATCAGGTTCCTCTACCACCCTGCTCAGTATCCATCCATACAGTCTATTCTTCCTGCTCACTATCACTCCATCCAAGCTGTTCTACCATTGCCATCATCCGACCACCTCTAACTACATGCTCAATATCTCTCCATCCATCCTCTCATACCTACTCACTATTCCTTTATCCAACCACATCTGCTGTAAATCACTATCCAACATCATCTTCTTGTCTGCTCAGTGACACCATCCATCTATCCACCTCTACTGGTCTCCTCCCTAACCCTCCATCTATCCTCACCTACTGATCTGCTCACTATCCCTCCATCTAGCCTCGTCTACTGATCTGCTCACTATCCCTCCATCTAGCCTGATCTACCAGTTCAATATCCCTCCAAACCCTACTGGCTTAATCACTATCTCTCCATTCATTCTAATTCTTCTCATTGTCCTCTGGTATACTGGTCTACTCCCTATCTCCTCCCTATCCCTCCATCTATCCTCGTCTACTGATCTGCTCACTATCCCTCCATCTAGCCTCATCTACTGATCTGCTCACTCTCCCTCCATCCAACTTCCTCTATATCCCTGCTCACTATCTTTCCAACCATTCATCCTCCTCTGTTTTCCATCACTGTCCATCATCTTCTTTTCTCATCTTCTGTCCATCCTCCTCTACAGGGCCTGCTTACTATTCCTCCATCCATCCTCCACCAGCCTGCTCACTGTCCCTCCTTCCATGCTTCTCTAGTAGCCAATCTCTCCTTCCATCCATTCACTATCCATTCATTATCTTCTTTAGTGGCCAGATTACTCGCCCTTGATCCATCCTCATCTACCTGCTGACTGTTCCTTCATCCATTTATCCTGGTCTGCTGGTCTCCTCACTATCCATCCATCCAGTCTCCACTAACAGTTCACTATCCCTCCAAACAACCTGCTCACTATCCCTCCATTCATTCATCATCCTCTTCTGAACAGCTCTCTATCTCTGTATCTCATCTTCTACAAGATTGCTCAGTATCCATTTGTCCATCCTACTCTTCCAGCCTGATTACTATTCCTCCATCCATCCTCTTCTACCTGCTTAGCAGTTCTCCATCCATCCTTTACTGGTCTCCTCCAACAGTCTTCTTACTATCCTTCCTTCCATTCTCCTTTATTTATTACCTGTCTCTCCATTCATCTTTATCTAGTGGCCTGATTACTATCCCTCCATCAATCCTCATCTACCTGCTCACTGTCCTCTATCTGTCATCTTCTACCCAAATGCTATCTATCCATATGTCCATCTATCTTTACCAGCCTTACTATCCCTCTATCCATCCTCTACTACTACACTACTCACTGTCCCTCTATCTATACTCCTCTATCTGCTTAACAATCCTCCATCCAACCTCCTCTGCTTCCTCATTTCCCCTCCTTTGTCCTCCACAGGTCTGAGGATTGCACCTCTTGTCTATTAACACTTTCATTTCAGGACCCCAAATTTGTGGCTGCTGCATCTTATCTCAAAACTAATCTGATTTCACAAAACCTCCCTGCCACTAACCTTACTCTTCTTTCTGAAAATGTACTGCCATGCATTCATGTCCATATGTGTGTTATATGTAAGGAATGAAATGACAGAGCATGCTGTTTTAGAAAAATGCTCAACAGTGGGCTGATGGTGTGTGGCCTGACATGTAGTATTCCTCCCATACCACAGCAATTTGCCAATGATTACAATTTTTTGCATTTATTAAAGAACGACACATTGTACTTTTTATCCATTTCTAGTTATGTTTAATGTTGTGTTCCCTCACCATCCTCTTTTTTCTCTCTCTTGAAATTAATAATACAATCAGTTAACAAGAAACAAAGCAGCTTGTCATGTTGCAGAGAAACCATAATGTGCGAAGTCCTCCGTCCTGAAGAATTTGCTGTGTCTGAAAACATGCTGACACTGGAGACTCCTTCTCTAAATGTTCAATAAACACCTCCTAACCAACATCTTTGCCATATCAATTATAGTATTTTTTTCTTTGTTAAAGAACAAATTGGATTTTAATTTTATTATCAGACTAAGATCATACAGAACATCGTCCATACAGATCCTTGTGAAGGCGTTATTACTATAGAAACAATAATGTATTCGAATTATGATACATTAATAAACCTTGCGGCTGGCAGTGCTGCTCTTAGAAAAAGTAATAAACACCTTCTGACTCATCAGAATTGAGGATGTGCTTGTCATCTGTTAAATATTTCTCCATTGTATTTATTCATTGTTAAGACTCAAAACACATTTTGGAGCCATTCATCCAAATCACTTAAAAGAAAGCAGACACGCTTTTATACAACTCTACATCCCAGGTGCAAAGAAAGACAAAACAGAATGAGAAAGGATGCAGTTATGAATTCTCCCTCAGCAATCTCTTTCTTTCTCTTCCTTTTCATTTCATTTACCCAGAAATTATTGTATATGCTTTTTCCCCCCATACCAAGATTAGATCAATTACAGTCATCTGAATGTTTCTTTTAAAAATTCTTCACATCCAAAACAGGAAGAAAGGCAGCTCTTGAGTGAATCTGTGATCTATTTCTTCCCTCTCTGCAACAATGTGCATTAATCCGTTATAAACCCCCTCCCTTCACCAGTGCTACTGTTCAAGTGTCTGTGCAATTGTGCTTTGTCTCCCACAATGCAATGCTGACAACAAAAGCCCAGCCCTGGAAGACAATGCAAGGACGCACACCTTCACTGACTTGCAGGAAGTCCAGCTCCTCTGACCTCTGATGACAAACTCTAAAAAAAAAAAGAAAGAATGAATGAATGAATAAATAAATAAATAAATAAATAAATACATTCTGATGAACGGAATAAATTATACACATGTACTGCGACGTTAAAATTGCAATGAAAATTCCCTTTTGAATCTGGTCCCTTCTCAAGGTTTTTTCCTCATGATGTCTCAGGGAGTTTTTCCTTGACACTGTAGCCCCTGGTTTGCTCATTAGGGATCTAAATCTACATCCAGATTTCTGTAAACTGCTTTGTGAAAATGTCTGTTGTTAAAGGCACTATAAAAAATTAAAAAATGAATTGTTTATGATTTTCTAGATAGGAAATTGCTCATTTCATATACAGCATGGTCAGAAAATTGAGCTCAGGTTTTTTAAATGAAGGAATATCAAACAGCAGAGACAGAAAAGGACAGAGACAAGGAAAGAGAAACACAAGATGCTGAGGAAGAGAAACACAAAATAGCACCACTATTCCATACCTGTCCATCCTTTCTGCCTAGATAGGCAGCATTTTTGGCTGAGTTTCTCTGAACCAGACAAACAAGGAAGTAACCACGCTGAGGCAAGACTGACTGAATTGTTTCATTCTGACCCAAAACATGAGGCAGGAATGAGGAAGCCACATGCACTACACTAATTAAAAACAAGTTTAAAAGAGGCTGTTGTTACCACAGATAGAGGAAATGTAGATGCCAGACTAAAATAAACAAGTCAGCAGTGTCACCCTCTTGGTGAGGTGACTTTCCAGGTGAGATTCATGGAGCTCAGTTGAATTTAAAGCATCCACAACGATTTTTGCCAAAATGCCGTCATACTGTGCAGGTTGTTATTGTCATGTAATGAGAGGTGAAATGGATGCAAGTGCAGTTAGGCGTTTTATTAGAAAGACTGCAGACAAATCCAGAAGTGAATCCAAATTGAGAATGGGAAGCAGGCAGAGGCCAGGCGATCAGCAAACAACAATGACAAGGTTAATCCAAACACACAAACCAGGAAACAAAAACAAGATCAAGAACCGGAGTAATGTGACACAGAACAAAAATGGCTCGGTATAGCCAGGCGGGTAAACACAGAACAATGCTTCGCACAGAACAGAGAAACACAAGGGTTTAAATACACAAACTAATTAAAGGGCCAACTGAAAACAGGTGCGAGTAATAAAGACACATGAGGGAAACAACCGATGGTGGCACAAGCGTGGAGACAGGACATGAACCAAAACAAAACACACGTGGCAAAGTAAATAATCACATGACAACACGGAAGCATGCGCCATAGCGCTGTGGAGTGTTATGTGCACTGAGCACCTCTGTATGCAGCGCTTGGCACGAGGGGGAAATTTCTGACAGTAATAATTACTGACCAAGAATTCACTTTTCACAGGAGCTCTGAAGCTCTGATCATACTGTATGTGTGTTTTAATTTCATGATAGACTTTATGCCAGAGTTCAGACAGGCTGGAGAGGTAAATGTGATGGTCACATGGTTCCTTTTCAGTTAAAACGCTGTGCAATGAGAACAGGCACCTAAGTGTTACAAATTTTGTGAGATGTATATATTTGAACATGTATAAATAGTCTACGGTCTATAAAAGCTATACATGGAGCAAAAAATCAGGCCTAGAGCGATTTTGGAGAGAGCTTAGCATGTTTTTTTATTCACCAAGTCTCAACCCTAGACACTCTGTCCATGCCACATGCAGCTTCTGATATTAATTATACACTTTTCTGGCCCCAAGTTTCAGAATCTTGAAGGTTGCAATCTGATTGGCTAGCACTTCTGTGTATATACTATACAGTATGTGCACCGGTTTCCAACAGGAAAACAAACCTTTTAAAGGCTATGGGAAAAGTCCTTGCTTGATCGATTTCATTTTAAATCACATGGTGTCTTCCTGTGAAAGTGGAAGTTCTTGGCTACATTTAGTGACAGGAAGTATCAATCTCTCTAGCAAAAGCTAGAGGACTGGCTTGTGAGACAAGCTTTATCTAACAAAAAGAGAGACTTTCAATCACGTTTCTCAGTATTATCAAAATATTGTATTTGTATGTGTAACACAGACATTCAGAATCACTTTTTTGCATGTAATTCCAATTATATAGAACATACAATGCAAAGTAAATTTTAAAATACAAAATACAAAATCTAAAATGATTAAAACAAGTCAGAAAATGGTTGTGTTTTCCGTAACACTCTCCATGCCTCATAGTTGCGACTCTCACTTCATTACTACTATTTTTTCCCTCACAAGTGTTTGCTGACTAAAAACATGATGTGAAACATTACCTGATGAAATGTCCTGCCTACTAAGTGAAATGCAGGTCCAGTGATGATAACATCCGCAGTAACCATGTTAATTATTGCAAAATATCGTCTCAGTGTGAGAGAACACAGCTGAACAGTTATCTTTATTCCAGTCAGGCCGGGATTCTTGTGCTATTAAGAACCAGAGATATTAATTCCACATTCTTCTGAGTCGAGCAATTGTGCTGTCAAAGAACAATGGGGTTCACGGAGAAGAGGAAAAAGAAAAGGGCGTCGAGGGAGATGGAGCGTGTGGTGTGTGAGTGTGTGTGAGTGGGTGTGTGTGTAATAGTTTTACTGTGACAGAGCAGCAAATAAAGACTCATATCTCCTCTGTGCTCCATTTGCTACCATCCTCTGTGTATCAGCAGTAAATCCCACTGAGTCGTCACAGTGTTTATGTGAGTGAAATTCAGGATTTGTGATGTCACATTGGGAATTTGGCATCAGTGGCCTCAATTACTATGAATTACAGTACAGTTTTTAAACCCTCATGCTCTCATTGACATGCCCTAACAACTCGGAAGTGTCCACTTGCAGCACATGTGTACAGGACTGTGTGTACAGGAGTGTGTACAGGAGTGTGTATAGAACTGTGTACAGGAGTGTGTACAGGAGTGTGTACAGGACTGTGTATAGAACTGTGTACAGAACTGTGTACAGGACTGTGTATAGAACTGTGTACAGGAGTGTGTACAGGAGTGTGTACAGGACTATGTACACGAGTGTGTACAGGACTATGTACAGAACTGTGTACAGGAGTGTGTACAGGACTATGTACAGGAGTGTGCACAGAACTGTGTACAGGACTGTGTACAGGACTATGTACAGGAGTGTGTACAGGAGTGTGTACAGGAGTGTGTATAGAACTGTGTACAGGAGTGTGTACAGAACTGTGTATAGAACTGTGTACAGGAGTGTGTACAGGAGTGTGTATAGAACTGTGTACAGGAGTGTGTACAGAACTGTGTATAGAACTGTGTACAGGAGTGTGTACAGGAGTGTGTATAGAACTGTGTACAGGAGTGTGTACAGAACTGTGTATAGAACTGTGTACAGGAGTGTGTACAGAACTGTGTACAGGAGTGTGTACAGAACTGTGTATAGAACTGTGTACAGGAGTGTGTACAGAACTGTGTATAGAACTGTGTACAGGAGTGTGTACAGAACTGTGTATAGAACTGTGTACAGGAGTGTGTACAGAACTGTGTATAGAACTGTGTACAGGAGTGTGTACAGAACTGTGTATAGAACTGTGTACAGGAGTGTGTACAGACAGGCTAATTTGAGTGTTTCGCGAACAACGGTCTCTAGAGTTTACACAACATCGTGTGTAAACAAAAAAAACATCTACTGAGCAGCAGTTCTGTGGGCAGAAACCCCCTGTTGATGAGAGAGGTCAGAGGAGAAAGGCCAGACTGGATCAGGAAGTCTATGGAAATTCAAATAACCACTCTGTACAGCCATGGTGAGCAGAAAAGCATCTCAGAATGCAAACATTTAAAATTGAATGCTGTTAAAATGAAATTACTTCTATACTTATTTCTAAAACAATGGCAGTGAACAATGTCTCCGTCATTGTTTTTTTCCACCTTGGGCCCAATCGATATTTAGAATCACCAGAAAGACAGAAAGACAGTAAGACATTTCAAAAGAAATGCTAAATAAAGTTATGTGGATTGATATTTCCTTTTTAATGAAAAAAAATCTTCATTATTTTAGGGGTGTGTATTAACTTGCACTGTGTGTTCTCCTTCAAAAACCAAAATATGGTCAGTCTGTTCTCCAGTCATGTTGGCTCGTTTCCTCTGGCCTCTAACGTCACATCAAATAGACTTCACTTGAGCTGATAAAGTGATAGAACAAGCCCTTAAGATTGCAAAGGACATTCCCACAAGGAGGAACACCGAAGAGAAGTCGACAAGGGTGTGTTAAAGGCAGTACTGGAATACAGCCAAAGCTGTGCAAGGCTGCGATGATGAGCCATTGTGTCATTATTCTAGTCTCATTCTGGCATCATCAGTTATTTACTAACTCAGGACGCAAACGATAGTTACACTAAAATGTGGGCAGTTTATTTAAGCTGTCTAATAAAAGTGAGCTTGTGGCTTGTGAAAAATAAGGAAGAAGTGGGCAGTAGGAATTTCTTACAGCTTCTGTAATGTCACGCACTCACACACACACACACGCACACACACACCCACACACACACAGAGAACTAGCTGCCTAAATATTGTCAATTAATGAGAGCTTATCTACGCTGCTGCCTTTTGGCCTTATTCCAAGTATGTAAATTGGCTCAACTAATCTGTAAACACACACACACACACACACACTCAAAGTATCCACAGAGAAAACAATAAGAAGACAATACACTAATTACCACTTATCTGTTTCCTCATGCTATTCTACTGCTAGATTACAGGAAAAAGGAAATGTCTTTGGATTATACAACAAGTTGAGAGGAACAGTGTATCAGGACAAAGTACATTTTTTCATGTCTTCAAGAGAAAATGAGTGAACGACTGTTTATATCTGCTAAAACAGGCTATAACATGAAGAAACTTGTTTCACGGATGATCCATAACAGTACATGTGGACAAAAAATGTCATTTTTTAATAAAGAACTGGTTTTACAGCAGATATACTGTATCAGGTATTCAACAAATATTAATCTTCCTAAAGTCCTCACAACTCCATACACATTAAATTCAGCTGAAATACTATTTACAGCTTTTGAGAGCTCAAGCATTTAAAAAAATGTCAGTATTTGACAGATATAAGCTGATGTTCCTTTGATTTGGTTTCCTTTCTAGATGTTGCATAATCATGTGGCAGTGTGCTCACTGCCACATTTATCTCTATAGAGTTATGATTGCACCTAATAATAGAGGCACATTGCGGCAGGAATCATTCTGCCCCATGCTCCCTCTATAAACATTTTCAGCAGACAGGACAGGTAATGTCAGTTTTGGCAGTGTCACTGTTTTTATGCAAAATTGGGCTAGTTTAAAGGTCTTGTTTTATAGCAAATAATCAGAATTAAATCTTGTACATTTCCATAAACAAACACAAAATGCAAGTGTACAGTGTGTCTACGATGTACAGAAACATTTTCTATTATCATTTATATTGCAAAGATTTGGAGAGTGAAAGGGGGATTATGGAGGGGATTATACCCGTATATCAGAAATGCGTGCGCACCATATTAACCTTCTTTCCAACACAATTCTGAGAAGTAAAAAAAAATATATATGTATATATATGTGTCTCCCTTTTTCCAATGTTCGATTTTTTGGGGCTACTTTCAGGGCTTTTATGTGATTTTTGAGATCTTGCTGGGCTAGAACTATAAAAATTCACTAGATATTAGCCTATAGTATAAGTCTAGTGTGATAACCTCTTGACTTTCGGCTATGTCATTGTTAATGCCATCCTGCCTCACCAAAATCTGTCACGAGCTGCTGCTGTTAGTAAACACAATTAATAAGAGGTTTAAGAGGAATAAAACTTCACATCACCCCGTCATGGATTATTTTCCTGCAACTTTGTGTTTTATTTCTAACATACTGTACAGTATCTCACTCATTTAAATCAACAATGTAGTGTTGTAGATATTTTGACCAAATCCATTCAGTATCAGGAACTAAAAAGCAACTATGAAGCCAAAACCAGAAAGTCAATATACGCCATTCTTTTTTCACCAAGGAGTAAATTACATATTCTTCAGAAGCCCTTTCTTTTCTACCCCCTGTTCAAAAATCTGGACAAGTCACTGCCAGAAAATCAAAAAAGCAGAATGATGTACTGTATTCCAAATCTAAAGTCATGAATTTTACAATTGTGCATAAAGAAAATCCCAGTGGAAGTACGATAAATATTTAAAAATGTATGTACATAGTAAATGTATTGTAAAAGTTGGCATAAGGAAAAAGAGCAGATGGGATAAAAGGCTGATCGAAACATGTTCTGTGTGTTCAAGTCTCTCTCCGGTTCTGTGTGTGTGAATATTCAACAAGACAGCATCTAAAAAACACACACACACACAACAGTTCTCTTGTTTGGCCAACTCTTTGGAAGATTGATTTCAATTTTATGAAACATTTGGATGGAAGCAGAGCGAAGACGCAGAGGATTACTGCATGTGAACTTCAGAGAGATTTGTACCAGTAACTGTCACCCAATCCATTAGTCAAGATTACAGCCACTGCAGTCGCAATCTGTTTTCCCCCTCTGCACTCTGACAAGCGATAAAGCACGATTAAAAGCACACACAATCAGATTACACATGCTAAATGGCTCACTGTGGTGATTTGAACTCCAAATATTTGCACAATCCACATTTCATCACTGTGTTTAAGTGAATACAGTTTGTACATGTTCATGAACAAAGCAGTATGTGCGTACATATGTGTATATATATATATATATATATATATATATATATATATATATATATATATATGTATATACACATATATATGAATTATAAAATGAGGCTCAATCCTGCAACAAAACAGCCACAAATAAATGGAAAAAAAAATCTACAAAAAAAACATTTTAATTAAACCAAAAATAAAAAGGGACCTTTACATCACATAAATAAATAAATAAATAAATAAATAAATAAATAAATAAATAACATTTCATGTTGTTCCACATTTCATCACTGTATTTATGTGAATACAGTTTATATTCACATATTCATATATGAATTATAAAATGAGGCTCGATCCTGCAACAAAACAGCCACACACAAACGGAAAAATCTACAGGGAAAAAAAAAAAAAAAATTTTAACTGAACCAAAAATAAAAAGCATACAATGTATGATGGGACCTTTACATCACATAAATGAATGAATGAATGAATGAATAAATAAATAAATAAATATCATGATCATCATCATCATCATAACAATAACGATGTGTTCCATTTACAGTAGTTTCTTTCTGTCACTTTAAGAAGACTAGTAAGTAGGAGAAAGGTGAAAACATTTGGGAGAAACAGCACATTATGGGTTTAACATATAGGACTAATATGATTTAAATGTCTTGTTAGTAAAAAAATTAATTTATATAGCCCTGTCTGAAATTGCTCCCTCTTCACTACATAGTGCACTATTTACGCTGCAGCCATTTTGTAGTGTTTTGTTCATGTTTAAGTTCAAGTCTTTATTTGTCACATACAAAGAGCTATACTGTGTATAATTCTGGCAGTGAAATTCTTAACTGCAGTGAAGTTCCTGTGCTGTGCAAACATAACAAAGCGCAAAAATACATAAGACACATAAAATGCATTCTGTGGCCAGCAGCAGCATCTTCAGTAGACGAATTTCATTCCACTGCTTGGCATTATTGATGGACCTACGGATTCAGGATTTTATCAGCAAATTGTACAGGAGATTGTCAGGGGATCTGTCCATGAACTGAAGTTTAACCAAAACTGGGCCATGCAGCAAGACAACGACCCTAAGCACACAAGTAAGTCTAGAAAGAAATGGTTAAAGCAAAGAAATGGTTAAAGCAAATGGTTAAAGTCCGGACCTTAAACCCAATAGAAATATTGTGGAAGGACCTAAAAAAGAGCAGGTCATGCAAAGAAGTCCATCAACATCACTGAGTTGAAGCAGTTTTGTAAGGAGGAATGGGCCAAAATTCCTCCAACCCGTTGTGCAGGATTGATCACCAGTTACTGTAAACGTTTGGATGAAGTTATTGCTGCACAAAGGTATCACACTAGTTACTGAAGCAAAGACTCAATAAATAAATGTAAAAACTATAATGTTTTTTGCATCATTTGTTTAATTGCATTCTCTTTATCTAGTTTTAGGACTTAGATGAAGATCTGATCACATTTCAGGTCAAATTTATGCAGAAATACAGAAAATTGTAAAGGGTTAGCAAACTTTCTAGCACCACTGTATCTAGTCCAGGGTCTGTAAGTTCGCTGATCAGCCTGGATGGATATATGGTGTTAAATGCAGAACTGAAATCGATGAATAGCAACCTCGCATAGTGTTCTTGCCTCTTGTCTAGACGTGACAAGGTAGTATGCAGGACATGGGATATTGCATCATCTGTGGGTCTGTTATTTTGATAGACAAACTGCAGAGGGTCCAGGTTCTTTGGTAGGAAGGAGGAAATGAAGTCCTTGACTAGCCTTCTGAAGCACTTCATAGCTATTGAAGTGAGTGCTGTTGAGCTTGTGCCAGGGACAGGTTGAAGATGGTGGTGAATATTGGGGCTAGCTGGTTTTGGAGACATGTCCTTGGATTCCATCTGGACCAGTATCTTTCCGAATATTCACCCTCTTGACATCACAATCCGTGACTCTTGCAGGGCTTTCTCCCCTGGCCAGCAACAACAGCTTCAGTAGACAAACATTCCACTGCATTAGCTTGGTGGCTAGTGCTAGCACAATCGCTAATCGCTAATGAAGCCCCCAACATGTGCAGAGTTTTTCCAAATTCTCAGGGGACAAACTATATTCTGTGGATAGTTCACTATAATATTATCCACAGTTCACTATAAATCCAGTGTAGACACTAGCTCCACACAATGCATAGTGAAAACATCACAGCATTAATGCATTTCAATCGATTTTATTGATCAGAACTGTAGTGATATATATTATTACATCATGACAGAACATTTATCTTCAGTAAGCACTTTATCTGGGCCAGGGCTGCCATGGATCAGTGTAACCATTCCACCAAACACATGTTTTTTAGGAGTTTGGAGGAAACCCACAGGATGTTTTATATGTTTTATAATGCTGATATTACATATTAAGGAAACATGAAAGTTCTAAAATGAAAAACTGTCACTCAGGATTTGTACTGTGTACAATTAACATCAAATAAAAAAAACAAGGTATCTGAGCCATACACTGAAAAAAAGACATCTTAGCAAATGAAAATATAAGATTATTAAACCTATTTCTAACCAATTCTCTAATTTTAAGCTTTAGCTTTCCTTCTTGTATTGGCAGATAATTTTCCTTCTTTCTGGAGATAAATACTTACAATTAGTAAAATGATCTGCCAATAGAACAAGACTATTTCAAGGTGAAATTAGTAAAAAAAAATGTCTAGAAATAGGCATTTAATATTTAATAATCTTACATTTGGTTCATTGTAATAATAGTAAAATACTAGATAAATTTGACTATATTCAAGATATTTGCACTTGCACTTGCAAAGTCATTTTTTGCAGTGTAATTGTGTGAATGAGAGTTTTCTCCTGTTAATTAAACACGTTGTCTGTAAAATCTCCTGGTTCATATACTTGTTCATTTTCTGTGGCTTTATCATTGTGCGTTCCATCAGTTATTCTGATGAGCCGTGGAATGTTGACATGCATGAAGGCAGACTGATTATTAATTTCAGCTGAATGATCTGGATATAAATGTGAGGTGTAACAGACAGGTAGTGTTTCATGCTGCGTTCAACTAAACATGTGACTCCGACTTCCAACTAGGAAAGACCAAAGGAAACACACCCTCAACTCGGAATTCCCACTCCAGAAGTCGTGGGAGTGGGAATGGTGGTCTCCTCAACCCCCGAGTTCATAGCTGCTCACAGCTCACAGTAAACACAGTAGCACTTCCTTACTTTTAAATGAGTTATGCTGTATATACTAGTGTGTGATTTAGAACAAACAGCATACAGACATGTTCGTTTAAATATTCATTAATTCATTGACTAAACGGATCTCTGTTTTGAGGAGGTAAATATACACTATATGGCCAAACACACGTATGTGGACACCTGACCATCACACCCATATGTGGCTCTTCCCCAAACTGTTACCACAATGTTTGAATCTCACAATTGTATAGAATGCCTTTGTATGTTGTAGCATTACAATTTCCCTTCACTGGAACTAAGAGGCCCAAACCTGTTCAAGCATGACAATGCCCCTGTGCACAAAGCGAGATCCATGAAGACATGGTTTGCCAAAGTTGGAGTGGAAGAACTCGAGTGTCCTGCACAGACCCTTGACATCAACCCCACTGAACACCTTTGGGATGAACTGGAACGCTGACTGCACCCCAGGTCTCCTTACCTAACATCAGTTTCTGACCTCACTAATGCTCTTATGCCTGAATGATCACAAATCCACACAGCCACGCTCCAAAATCTAGTGGAAAGCCTTCCCAGAAGAGTGAAGACTATTATAGCAGCAAAGAGGGATCCAACTCTGGGATGAGATGTTCAGCAAGCACATATGGTGTGATGGTCAGGTGTCCACAAACTATTGGCCATATAGTATACGTCACTCATCACAGTTAGCTGGCTAGCTGGTTCCTCACAAAAGACAAACATGGAGGCGTCCATGGGTTTTTCACACGTTGTAACTTGAATGCACACAGGTCAAAAATGATGAAAATGACTGCTTCTGAGGTAAGTTGATTGCAACATTGCTTTTTGCTTAATTGATTGATCTTTACTGACTGATCCAAGACTGAACTGTTGCATCTTTCCTGATTGTAAGAAACACAACATGAAAATAATTGTAATATCTGAATATAGCACGTACAAACATGTCCTGCATATGTAATTTCTATCTAAGCAGTTGCTAATCCCATATATTATCTTTTATACAGTTTAAATTAATTTCTCTTTTGATGAAATGTGCATGCTCTACTTTTTTTTTTTTTTTTAAATCCTGATTTCCTAGAACACCTCTCAAGCGTTCCTGCATAACAGTTATGAGCACTCTTAGGGATTATGAATCTTGATGAATTGCTATCTTGTGTGTGTAACAAGAGGAACAAAATGACATCACTCTCCAAATTTCTGAGCTGACTGATTTTTCTTCTGAGAGGTTTTCTGCAGTCTTTCAGCGAGTGTACACTGCTGCCCCCAGACATCAGAGAAAGTGTGTATTAACGACTAACACCTGATATTGATCCACTGACTCATTGAGTCATTACATTCCTCTGTGTGTTCTTATTATTGTCTCTACTGTTTGTCAATAAAAACACATTGCTGTGTGTATTATTTTATCATATATTGTGTGAATATTGCTTGAGGAATATAATCATGTGGTTTGCAAAACTGATATTAAATTTGATTTCTCGACACAGAGGGTGCTGCCTAACACACAAACACGACTGCACGGCTCTGACAGACGTGCTCACCTAAATCACCAACCATGAATCAAAGTGCAGGAAACACACAGCTCACATTTATGTCCCCGACACACACACACACGTGGCACAGGAAGGAAGCAGCCTTATTTTTAGAACACCTCTCACGAACAGGTGGCTGCCCTCGAAAACACTTGAAATACAGCGACAAGAGAATCTGAAGCAGTCTAACGTCATACTGATGTGGGTAAAGACGAAAAAGAGATATTGAAAAGGCATTTCTTTATTTCCAGTTGTTGTGTGCTGTCTGTTCAGTCACTATCTGACCCAGCCTTTTCTCACCACATTCTGTCGAAAACATATAATCTGTTCAGAAATCATAATTTCAGTATCAAGCTCTGACATAAATCAGTGTCAGAATGGTCAAGCTGAGTGAAGAAAATGCAAAATGTGCAAACAAAAGGAGATACGCCATAATGTGGACTTTTATCTTGTCTCTAAGGACTTGTACCATGTCTCCTGCTATTTGTTCTTGTTGGATTTCTGTGAATTTTTTTAGATGAACTATAAACCGAGGTGGGCCGCACTTGACCCTGAGCTCGGATTACTGCCTGTGTGGATGTTCCCCTCATGTTCGTATGGGTTTCCTCCAGTTTCCTCCCAAAAACATGCCAGTAGTTGAATTGTAAATTGCCCCTAGGTGTGAATGAGTGTTTGAATGTGTGCGTGTGTGTGCACGCACTAGAGTTCCATCCAGGCATCCAGGGTGTATTCCTGCCTCACATCCAGCATTCCTGGGATAGGGTTCCACTGAGACCCCGATGAGGATAAAAGTGCTTACTGAAGATGAATGAATGAATTAATAGTGGGCAGGAAATATATTTAGAACCTTGCAGATTTTCAGATCCTGACCACTGTGTGTGTGTGTGTGTGTGTGTGTGTGTGTGTGTTCACTGATCCGAGCATGCTTTATGTTCCTCTTTTATAAACAGCCATTCTGTAATCATAAAGCATAAATAAATGAATTTCTAAGAAAGAGTCTATTCAGTAGCATCAACATGCTTCTTTTGTTCCTATAAGCTACATTCAACCCACTACGAGTCATATAGCGATAATTAATATGTCCTGATAATCACTATGTAAACACATGACTCAATATGATTCAATGACTATACATCGTTTTCATTTCTGTTTATGCTTATTCATTTGGCAGAGTTTTCTCCAAACAAATTACATATGAGGCAGATTTCAGTCCAAGAACAGAGCAGAGCAGTGGAGGATTTAAGAAAAAAAGATATGGTGAGGAATTAAATGTACATCATTTTCCCCTTAACGTCAAATAAAGACAATCAGACAAGACATGTTCGGTTTTTATTTGGCAGTAGAACTATAATGTGTGCTACCCAGCTGAAAATCCAGCAATGATAATCCAAACCCTTTCCCATAATCATATCCCATCTTCAGAAATGTACTTTACCCAAATTGGTAGGCTACATAATCTCATTTTTAACTAAAATAGCAAAGAGTGCTGTGTTTCCACATTTAAGTTTAAAGCTGAATTGTATCATCATCGGCATAAATTCCAGCGTTCTTCTAGAAGAACTGTTGGACTGGACGTGGTTTAAGGCTGATATTTTACAGAAAAGACTTTGACTGATATAGGCTTAATATAGGCTTTAGAGTACATGCACTAAATAAGCCTTGTAGCTCCAGTACAAAAATAAAATGTCAGCTCCCAAGTGGCCCATCAGAAAATTGTTCAGCCAGTTGTCGGGACATTGTGAGTTCAAATTCCGATGATGCCACAGCCATGTATGGGCATAAGTCCAATAGAGCAGAACTGGCTGTGCTCTCTGGGTGGGAGGGGCATACTCTCGCTGCCCTGTCAATCACAGTGATACTAGCCAATAATTTTTGCTTCTGTGAGCTCATGTATGTAGAAGAGGGCAGATAGAGTTTTCCTCCGAGTGTATTGTGCTGCCCTGTGGAACAGCAAAGTTGCGGTCTTGGAGGAAGTATGTGTTAGTCTTTATCCTCACTGGTCGGTAGGTGTTGTGTGATACGGGAGAGTTAGCAAGTGGGTGGGAATGTGCAAATGATCAAATTGGGAGAAAAATGGGATAAAAAAAAAGAGCTAATATCAAATACAGTCCATGTCTTGGTGGATTGTTTCCACTTTTGAAAGCGGAAAAGTGCATAATTTCCATTGGTTCTTTTTTAGGAGCCATCAATGGCTCTTCTAGAGGTCCGGGGAATTGACCTCATGACCTTCTGGTCAGTAAGACAATACCATAACTACTCTGCTACAGTGCTGCACCTGTTTAAGTATGTTTAGATAAACCAGTCTAATGTACAGTATACTGAACATGTAGGATTAATCACTAACACCATTACAAATTTCCTCTTTATACAGCGAGCCAAAAGTCTTACTTAATGCCCTTAATATCTCCATTTCCTTTCTGTACAGGCGCATTAAGGCTCTTGATCCCCACTCTTATACTTGATTCATATCAAGGCCAAGCACAGCTCTTGGATTTCACTTTTCTAGCAGCTGGAGGGAGGCTATGATAAAACATGCACGATAGAAATGTTTATGTTTCTGCACTGATTCCTTGAGGCTACAGGTCAGAGGCTTTTCCTAACATGCCAAGAAGAGAACAAAATACACACAGGAGGATTACAAGGATTTCCTGTGTTATTTAAACAAATAATGACATGATGAGGCTCAACTTTTTGAAATTCAGTTAATAATCTCATATAGTGCTGAACAGCCTTCATTCATTTACATATCATTAAATGAATGAAATGTTTTATTTCAAAGCATCTTCTAAATGGGGCACAAAGGGGCACAGCTAAAACCCAAACACATAGCAAGAGCCGCAACTAAACATCTGGGTTTGTACGAGTGCCAATAGGAGTGTTATTAGTCTTTAGCGCCATTAGCCTGTTTACTAACGCACAGCTAGGTATCTATACTTAGATATAAATATAGTGTACCCTCATTTTAGAAGCTGAAAATTGCCACATGACACAAAGAGCTATTGGTGAAATCTATGCACTTATAGGGTGTAAATACTCAAACATGTTTTCTGTTTAATCAAATCCTGGAGGGTAAATGCTAGCATTGTTATCCCAAGGATTGTTTAATATCTTAGAGGTTTTGTAATCTTCCTAACTCAGGGCGCTGGAAAAGACTTGAGTGTAACTGACTTGAGTAATTCTGCCTATTTAACAATTTTATCATGTCACTTTGTTTTTTTTACGTCACTTTGTTTTTAATCTCCTCCTAATGCACTTTGCTTGTATTTATGTAAAGCACTTTGAATTGCCTTTGTGTATGAAATGTGCTGCATAAATAAACCTGCCTTGCCTTGATGCTGGGACATGTATATAAGTAAGTAAGTTTATTTTTATATTATTATATTATTATATTATTTTTATATTATAATTATGATTACTGATCAAAGTGTGAAAACAGTCATTGCATTTTCACTTTGGTGAGTTCCTTTCCAAAACACTGGGAGCTAAAAATCTCATTGTGAAAACCAGAGTTAGTATTGAATAGTATGTCACAGGCATGGATTATTGCATCATAAAACATAAGAGCCAATCAGGGACCGATATGCAAATACAGGTCATGTAACACAGGTTTATAGGGACAAGAATCTCTCGGAATGCCATTATTCAATTTAATTTCAATTCAGGGGCTACAAAGTGTTCCAGGGATAGTGCACCATAACCTTCACTAGTATAAAGAAGACGAATGAATGAATGTGTAAACCCTGTCTAGTGACTCCAGTTCCCAATATGCACTGCGGCCTCGAAACATGTCCACCCCGGACACCATTTCCCACAACATACACACTACCTCGCTCTCAGTCACCGAACTTTTTATTGTGCACACCTGTATGCAATCACACAAACACCCACATGCGCCCTTTAAAAGGGACCCTCAGTCACAAGAACTTTGCAAAGTATACGCTCAATTCCTTTGTGTCTTTGACGTTACCAAGCCTGTTTATCTTCTGCCTGATATTTGCTGGTTTTGACCTTGACTTTGTTCTTTGTTTTGTGTATTTTGCCTAACTATCTGGTATCCTGTTTGTTGATCGCCTGACCTCTGTCTATTACTGGTTGTTTGATTCTTGCTCCACGTTTTTTGGATTGTTTGCACTAACTGTATTAAACGCTGCCTTACCTGCATTTGCATCTGTCTCAGCATTCACTACATGACAGAATACTTCACCGATAGCATGGATGCAGCAGATGAGCCAGACTGGCGACACGCCATCACGGTTCATGGGCAGCTAATGGGAAAGCAGTGGCAACACATCGCAGATCTCAATGCCAAGATCGAACTCCCTGGTTGAAAATGGTTGAAATGGGCATCAGTGGTTTGGGAGCAAGGAGGGGAGCCTGTATCTTCTTAACAGGGCTAGAGTGGCTGGAATGATACAGCACTGAAAGCAGCATTTCGCCCTTCTCCTCTCGCCAAAGAGACCTCAGCAAGTGTCACCATGTCCACAGAGCCCATGCAGCTGGGGCATGCATGGCTTAGCGAAGCAGAGCGGGAGAAACGACTCTGAGAGCACTGCTGCTTCTACTGTGGCTAGGCGGATCATCTCATTGGGCAGTGTTCGCTGGGTGCCTCTATAGGTCCCAGCCCCCCTTGCACTCGGTGAGTCCTTTCCAGTCTCCCCCTTGCAATGCATTTAGTTTACTTGTTGCTCTGCAGCACTCAGGGTTGTTCTCTGTATTGACAGTGATAACTGACTCAGGAGCAGCTGGAAATTTCATAGACCAGGAGACCGTGAACCTGTTGAACATCCCCACAGAACATCTACCTCAACCCAGAAAGATCCACACTATTGATGGGGGACTTATTGGAGAAGGTGTGATCACTCACTGAACTCATCCTCTCCTCCTCCAGTGGTCAGTGATCTCCATCAAGAACACATCTACCTACCTCCCTACTTATCACCATCTCCCCAAAACATTCCATCATTCTGGGTCTTTCTTGGATGGAACGTCATAACCCTCAGCTCTCCTGGTCAGATAAACTCACCTGCTGGTCCTCCTACTGTCAGACCCATTAAGGCCAGCGGGCTACATCCCCATCGCTCCTATGGCTGTGCCATTGAGCTGCTTCCTCTGACCACTCCTCCTCGCAGCCAAGTTTACCCTCTTTCCATGACTGAGCAAAGAGCCATGGAGGAGTACATTCAGGAAGCGCTCCAACAGAGGTACATCAGGCCGTCCACTTCTCCTGCGTCTGCTGTATTTTTTTGTGTGGAGAAGAAAGGAGGGGTCTCAGACCTTGTATTGACTACAGAGGGCTAAACCAGTGCACAGTTAAGTACCGTTGCCCCCTGCCTTTATTCCCAGCAGCCCTGGAACTACTCCGTTTGGCCCAGTTCTTCACAAAGTTGGACATCCGCAGTGCTTATAATCTGATGCACATTTGTGAGGGGGACGAATGGAAGACCGCTTTTAGCACCACCTCTGGCCACTATGAGTACTGGGTGATGCCATATGGGCTCTCTAGTGCCCCCTCTGTGTTCCAGTGCCTAATTAACTACGTCCTAAGGGGCATGCTGGGTAAATATGTGATTGCCAATATTGATATTGTCTATTCGCGGTTCCTAAGCTTCGCAAATTTCTATTGACGCTTCATTCGGGGCTTCAGTTCCATAGCTCATTCCCTCATGTCCCTGCTCCAAGGAGGATCCAAGTGCCTGGCATGGAATCCCGCAGCAGACCAAGCTCTGACCCAGTTAAAAACTGCATTTACCACAGCTTCCATCCTAAAACATCCAGACCCTTCCAAGACCTTCATAGTAGAGGTTGATGTCTCTGAAATGGGAGTGGTTGCCATTTTCTCCCAGAGGTTTGTGGACAAGCCCAAGCTGCTGCCTGTTGCCTTTTTCTCAAGGAAATTGTCCCCGGCTGAGAGGAACTATGACATTGGGAACCGAGAGCTGCTGGCAGTCAAACTAGCCCTTGAGGAGTGGCGGTACAAGCTCAAGGGGACTGAACATCCCTTCACCATCTACACTTACCTTAGAACCCTGGAATATCTCCGTTCTGCCAAATGCCTGAACCCCCAACAAGCCCGCTAGTCCCTTTTCTTCGCCAGATTCCAGTTTACCCTCTCTTATCACCCAGGCTCAAAGAACACCAAAGCCGATGCTCTGTCCCACCTTCAGGCCACAGAACCCGTCTTGACAGCAAGAAATACATCCTCTCCCCCACCTGTGTTGTGGGCTCTATTGACTAGGAACTGGATTGGGCAATCTCTAACACACCACGAGAGCGAATACCTGCATCATGTCCACCCAATAAGCTCTTTGTCCCCCTCCACCTGAGAACCAGTTATCACATGGACCCACACCTCCATTGCTACTGGCCAGCTACACTTACCACCCACTGTGGGAAAAGTACTGGTGGCCGAATATGCTCGCAGACGTGCACCGGGCCATATCTTCCAGTACCATCTGTGCCCAGACCAAAGTGCCCAGAATGCTGCCTGCAGGTAAGCTCCTGCCGCTGCCCACACCCCAACATCCCTGGTCACACCTGGCTATAGATTTCCTCACAGACTTGCCAGAATCAAGTTGCAAGACCACCATTTTGGGATTCATTGATAGGTTCTCAAAGTCCCTGCACCTTGATCCCGCTACCCAACCTGCCCTCTGCCTTTGCTACAGCCGAGCTCCTGTTTAACCACGTGTTCAGGTACTTCGGGATACCGGAGGATATCATGAGTGACCGGGGACCACAATTCACGTCTCGTGTATGGGCCAACTTTATAGAAAAACTGGGCGTCCACAAACCAATGGTAAGGTTGAACGAGCTAAACAGGAAATCATCCGGTTCCTACACACGTTCTGCTCAGCCAACCCAGGAGACTGGGCCCAGTTCCTGCCATGGGTGGAATATGCCCTTCTCCACCCCACTCTCCTCAAAACACCACACAAACACACAAACACACACATTACCAATGCCAATTAGAATGGTTGAAAATAAGAATTTTATTGTCAGGAAAATTATATTGCAGTTACATCACACTTATTGAAATGTTTCATGCGCTCTATCTAAGTTATAAAATAATTGTTGAATAAGAGTTGAATGTATCATGGTACAAATATATAAATAATATACAAATAAATATATATACAGCCTTAAACACGTGTAAAGAAAGGCTGTAAAGCAGAGATGCCTTCAAAAATAATAAAAAGTATTTTTTTACATAAAAAATTTACTGTAAGTAACAGCAAAAACATAAACAAAGTCAATATTTGGAATTGTGACAACGCTTTGCCAAATAATGCAGTAGTCTTATGTACGTTTCATACAGTTTAATAAGGAGAATTGGAGAATCTGCCACAGTTCTTCTGGAGACTTTGACTGACCCACTTGCTTCTGTTTTTGCAGGACAGCCTTCATTATGGTTTTTTTTTTTTTGCCTAAAAAGTGGTCTATTATGTAATATTACATTTCACTAGATCTTGATGTTTGTATCCAATACTTGAACATCACAATTCACACAGGCATGCGATGCAACATATGTATATAAAACTGAGCGAGTGTGGTGCAGTACAATGGTGCAGAATATCTGGTACCTCCAATTTATCACACAATATGTATTTTCATGCAGTTGTGTCAAATGTAATGCTATTTCTATAAAGCTTAGTGAATGTGATTGCACATGCAGGCTATGAAATATGGGACACAATATGACAAAATTTGTACGCTCAATAAATCTGAGTGAATATGATGTAATGTACAGTAACATTCTGGCAACTTCGTGTAATGCGTATGCTGTTTGCAATATGTGATGCTTAAAGTGGACTATATTTTAAAAAAACAAGTGAGCAAGAGGCAGAATGTAGGCTATGTAATTTGCAATGCAAAATTAGGGCAAGTTTGTGTAATAAAGTTGTAAAAGCCCATATGTCACAGCACATCTAGTGCACTGTTAGGGTGGTTGGTATAAAAAAGGCTAATAAGGATAAGCCCTCCCTCTCGTAGAAGGAAAGGAAAATATGGCTGAAGTTTTTTTTAATATCCACATTGTCTTATTTGCGGTTAACAAATAGCAGCTTAAAGTGGATTATTGTTTGACTTTTGTGGAACCAAGTACAACAGCACCACCAATGACTGTAAAGAATAATATCCAGAATGGTACAAAGAAGTGAAGCTGGGGCTGATCTCCTTCTAGCCCAGACTGTAGATTCATGCAGTCTGTGACAGACAGTTGTGTCAGTTGATTACACTTGGGGATAATTTACATAAACCCGCTTCGCTGCCACATCCGTAACAATTTATCATTATCAGCATGTGAAATACAATAGTGGGTGTAATAAACATGAACAAGATGGGTTACTTTATTGATCACTGACTTTTCAAAGGTAAATAGACTAATCAGTTGTGCTGAAGGGACACAGCATGATTACAGACTTGAAGCACTTGACATAAAAAACAGCATCAGAAATGGTGCTTCCTATCTATCTTTCTTTGGATGTGTTCCTATACATATGCATAATAGTTTTATGCCTACAATGAGACCCTGTGCTAGGGGTATCTGAATAAAATTTGTGAAGGTCTAGCTACACAATTAGTTCATAGTTATAAATAAGATGATTTGAACTGGTTATGATTTGTTTTGTGTTTCATGTTACCACATTTATAATTTATAGAAATACTTTGATGCATCCATATCCGGACCACAATCCACCAGTGGAAGAACCCTGCCTTATATTATAAGCCTCAACCATAATAGGTTCATAATAGTAATGGCAAGTTAGTAGAAAATAGCTACTATAAAATTTTTAGCCTTCTTCTTCTTCAATGTTGTGACCAGCCATCACTGGATATTCACTCACCATCCACTTTATGCGGAACACCTGTACACCTATACATTCATGCAGTTATCTAATCAGCCAATCATGTGGCAGCAGCGCAATGCAAAAAATCATGCACATACAGGTCAACAACTTCAGTTAATGTTCACATCAAACATCAGAAAGGGGAAAAAGTGTGATCTCTGTGACTTTGATCATGGCATGGATGTTGGTACCAGAAGGGCTGGGTTGAGTATTTCAGAAACTGCTGATCTCCTTGGATTTTTACACACAATAGTATCTAGAGTTTACACAGAATGGTGTGAAAAACAACAAACATTGAGTGGGTGGCAGTTCTGTGGCTGGAAACGCCTTGTTGATAAGAGAAGTCAGAGGAAAACGGGCAGAGCTGCTAGGAAGGATAGAATAACTCAAATAATCACTCTTTACAACCGTGGTGAGCAGAAAAGCATCTCAGCAAGCAGGAGTGGAACCTGATGTGGTCTTCTGCTGTTGTAGCCCATCTACCTCAAGTTTGATGTGTGTTCTGAGATGCTTTTCTGCTCACCATTGTTGTAAAGTGTGCTTATTTGAGTTACTATAGACTTCCTGTCAGCTCAGACCAGTCTGGTCATTCTCCTCTGATCTCTCTTATCAGCAAAACATTTCAGCCTGCAGACCCTCCACTCACGGATGTTTTTAGTTTTTCGCACCATTCTATGTAAACTCTAGAGGCTGTTGTGTGCGAAAATCCCAAGAGATCAGCAGTTTTTGAAAAACTCAAACCAGCCCATTTAGTACCAACAACAATCCTATGGTTAAAGTCACAGAGATCACAATTTTTCCCCATTCTGATGTTTGATGTGAACTTTAACTGAAGCTCTTGAACTGTATCTGCATGATTTTCTGCACTGTGCTGCTGCCACATGATTGGCTGATTGGATAACTGCAAGAATTTGCAGGTGTACTGGTGTTCTTTTTAAAGTGACCGGTGAGTGTAAGTATAAGACATGTTACATAATCTATGCAAGACAACGTGTGCAACAACGCAAGGGCTTCCACAAGGGGTGTTAACAGTCTATGCATGTAGCATTTGTGTGCATCCAGATTTTGTAACATGACACATGTTCCACACATTGCTGATAGAGGCACTATATATGAACTATATATGAAAATCAAAACTGAAGAATGTATTTCCGTAAACAGTAGCCACTTCAAATCTTCATTCTACTGCCGCCATTACTTTGCTGCCCCCTTGTGTATTAACCATTTACAACTCCGGCAAGGCTCCAGAACATGCGTAAGGCATGTAAGTAAAAGACTTGCTTCAACTCGCGCACTTGTAGTTGCATTCACATACTTGCATAGCGTATGTAAGAGGCCCTAGGGCTCCTACAGATAAGCAACGTTTTGCTTTGCTCAATGCATGAATGATAAGTGTTTTTATAAGTGCAAAGTTGAAGCACTGATAGACGTGTTTGAAAATATACTAGATCATTCATAAGGCTAGCCCATTCTGCATGTTTCTAAACCTAAAACAAAAGAAGGTTCTGGGTTTGGTCATCCTTTGTAGAAGATGGCAGAAAACACGTCTGTTACATGGCATACACTGTATAGCCAAAAGTTTACACCTGACCATTACACCCATCCCATTCTAGATTTAGTCCCCCTTTGCTGTTGTAATAACTTCCACTCTTCTGCGAAGTCTTTCCAATAGATTTTAGAGCATGGCTGTGGGGATTTGTGATCATTCAGCCACAAGAGCATTAGTGAGGTCAGGCACTGATGTTGTGTGAGGAGGTCTGGAGTGCAGTCGGTGTTCCAGTTCATCCCAAAGGTGTTCAGTGGGGTTGAGGTCAGGGCTCTGTGCAGGACACTCGAGTTCTTCCACTCCAACCTTAACACACCATATCTTCATGGAGCTCGCTTTGTGCACAGGGGGCATTGTCATGCTGGAGCAGGTTTGGGCCTCTTAGTTCCAATGAAGGGAAACTGTAATGCTACGGTATACAAAGACATTCTATACAATTGTGTGCTTCCAATTTTGTGGCAACAGTTTGGGAAAGAACCACATATGGGTGTGATGGTCAGGTGTCCACAAACATTTAGCCATATAGTGTATGAGGGCTCTTAGTTTAGTCTTAGTAAACTGGGTCAGATTTGAGTTTGAGCGTAACACCAGGGCACCAATTCCAAGCCTCGGTGTGGTGTTGCCTGTACGCAAAGTGGTTCTTGCTACAGGGAAACAATGGCTTCGTTAGTACTAAACAGTTGTACCGCTAATCCTCTATAGGAGGGCATAATTGTTTTTGTTTTTTTTTTTGGCTAAACCTGAACTACAACTAACAATATCTAGGCTAAATAACTAAAATATGACCAAAACTCATGATTAATGTCAAAATGTCTGACTAAAAACTAAAGCTACACTGAAATTAGTTGACAAAAACCAAACTAATAAAGTGTCAAACGGTATGCTAATGTTTTTTGTGTGGTTTTTTTTTTTTTAGAAAGCCGTTATACCCTCTCTCTCACTCTCTCTCACATACACACCCCCCGCTCTCCACCCCCCCCTCACGCGCGCGCGCCCGCCCGCCCGCGCCCGCGCGCCGTTCAGCGCCCTCTTCCGGTCGAATCCCGGAAGCGCAGCGCTTCCTCCTTCTTCCTGCTCTCCAATGTTCGTCGTCCTTCTCCTCCTCCGGCTCCATTTCGACGGGATTTTTCATCCTCCTAACCGCCCCGGATCAGGACACGACCGCGTCTAAGGTAAACGGGAAGCTCCGAGGTTCGAGCCGAGACCGAAAACGGCGTGCTGTCTTTTTTTATTTAGGCGCTGAAGAAGGCGAAGAAGAAGCAGGAGAAGAAGAAGAAGAAGAAGAAGAAGAAGCGCGAGCGCGACACACACACACACACACACACACAGGGAGAGAGAGAGAGAGAGAGTGGGGGGTGAGAGTGGAAGGAGAGAGAGAGAGAGAGAGAGAGAGAGAAACTGACTTCACGCATCAGTTGCTGATAGTGGAGCATAAACAAACCTCGCGCGCGCCTCCAAAATTCCCCGCACAAAAAGCAATAATGCGTGATAGATTGGCGTTTGAACCCCGCTCCATGAGTTGATCGTAATGGTATATGTGGATTTGTAGTCCTAAAGTCAACGCAAACGCTTTATTTTTCTTTAATGCTTTTGCTTTTGCGTCTCAACCCCCCCCCCCCCCCCCCCCCCTCTCTCTCTCTCTCTCTCTCTCTCTCTCTCTCTCTCTCTCTCTCTGTCCTTTCTTTAATTTTATTTCTGCTGCCTTCCTTTGCACCTCTTCAATCTGCAAAACACTCCCCCCTCTTTCCCTCCCTCCATTACTTAGTGCATGTGTGAATATTATTGGCATTTAAGTGAAAGTGTTTCCCTTTAAAGCAGGTCTGGACAGACAATGTGCTCCAGCCTCTGTGTATAATTAAGCCAGGAAATTGCTACTCTGTAGACTATCATGACCATGTGAACGGTTATAATGTTGCATGGAGTTCCTGAAGGCCATGCATGAGCTCTGATGGATTCAAGTGTGCATGCTTGAAGCAGGGTATGAGTAGTGCTGGATGGAAGGGAAAAAAAAAAAAAACGTGCATGCATCATGCCCTTACAGAATGACAGCAGTTTGGTGTAAGTAATTGTGTCCTGCTGGTCACGTCACTCTTTTGTTTTGTTTTTTTTGTTACTTTCTTGATCGATATGACAGTCAGGATGGAATGAAGTTTTTTTCCCGAGGAGGTGAATGGTAGTGACGATGCATGTCAGATTGAGAAAAGTTGGACTCGATAATGCTCAAGTGGTCCATCATGATGACTCAAAATGAATGAAATATTAGTCATGGGCTCACGTCTGTAAGCGTTTTTCCCTTTTCTGACCACGCTTTTGAACTTTCACGTCCGGTGAAAGAAAGGATCGCTTTTACTTTACTGTATGCATGAAATATCTTTTCAGGATTCTTGGCTTGATGTTTTTATGATACATGATACACAGTAGGGCTCATGGTGTCTGTTTCTGCTGATAAAATGTGGGAGCGTACTGTAGAGATGGGAAATATGACCATATAATTCCGATATCGTGATAAATTATGTTTAAAACACGTTTCTGAGATATTGCGTGTATTATGAGATCTTTCTGGAATTTAAAAAAATATATGTATATATTTACACACTCTGATTGCAAGCAGCTGATTGGATGTTATGATTTTGTACTGAATCCTATTTTTTTAATTTCATTGTAATTTTTATTTTATTTAAAAAAATATATATAACCTGTATATCGTGTTGTGTATCGTTGAAATGTCAGTTGTTGTGTTATGATATTTTGGTCATGTTCCTCAAACCGTGAGCATTTTATCTTAGGACCAAATTCTAGCTAAAAAAGGAACAAGAAACATTTTAACATCCAGTCATTCAGTTACTCCTTCCAATAGAGTTTGCTGCTCACAGAAAAGCGTATTTATTGCAGTAACCTAACAGTCACATCATCCTACACTGTGCTTTCAGTTCGAACAAAATAACAGACTAGAAGAGACGACTGTCCTTATGCTTTCGTCCAGACGTTTCAGGAATGCAAATGCTGCACAAAACAATGTTAATTTTTCCCCTCAAGGTTCCTCAAGGGTTCTCTTCATAAACTGGTTCTCTCTGATCGCCGAGCATTCTTTCGTAGGGTTTTATATAGAGCACTTAATGGTTGCCCTGGAGGGACAAGCCAAAAAATGTCTAGATTTTAGCTCTTTTTTTTTTTTTTGTAGTGAAGGCACATAATCAATCTCTAGGACGTTATCAGCAGAAAGTCCTGGGTCAGATATCACAATACAAAAGAATCCGATCTGATTCTGAAACAAATCTAGCCTGAAAGCGACCCACTGTTGCTTGTAGCACGTCGTAACGTGAAGTGACGTTATTAATAATGATAATAATAATTGATCATTAATAATTGATAATTAATAATAATAATAGTAACAGCAGCCACCTAAGTTATCATAGTGACAGGGAGTAGCTTTATATTTCTATTTATGTATAATTATTATTATTTGGCATGAATAACTATTATTCTGGAATTACAATACTTTTATTTCAAAATTGTTTTAATTTTGGCAACAAATTGGCAAATTGTCTAATCACAGTTTGCACTTTCTTTCTTTCTTTCTTTCTTTCTTTCTTTTAGCAGTTTGAGTCCAGAAATTTTAAAGTACTTTAATTAAAAATGGCTCGTTTTAAAGCTTTTTTTTTTTTTTTAAGGTTTTTAGATCAGTATTGGTATTGGACAGTGCTTTTAGATTGCTGAATAGATTTCAGTATCATATTGGAAAAAGGAAAAATACCATCTCACAGTTTTTTTTTTTAAAGAATGTAGTCAGGCTACATGCATCATTGGTATTTTATCACATTGCTGCCTGCATTAAGTCGCATTAAAGCCTATTTTGCACACCGGTTGTTTCATTTTCTGCTTTTTCTTGTTAGACAAAATAAAAACTAACTTTTAAAACATATGATTTTTTTTTTCTAGCTGTGGCACTGCTGTTTTGCTGTTACTTTGTAATCTTCATGCATCATGACATAATGCTCACCTTTAATACGCAGTAATACCACAGAGCTGCTCCGGCATGCCTCCCGAGCTCATAACCATTTCCGTGTTCTGATCCAAGGTGGAGAAAAAATGTCCGGAGAAAGGCAGAGGTCAGACGACGAGAGTCCCAGCACCAGCAGCGGCAGTTCAGACGCCGATCAGAGAGATCCTCCGGTAGCAGAGCCCGAGGAGCAGGAAGAGAGGAAGCAGCCCACACCTCCACAGCAACAGCAGAAGAAAGCATCCAAACAGTCCAGCAAAACCCCAGCCAAGCTGTCCTCCAGCGCCAAAAGGTAATTTCTTCCCACACACGTCTCAGGGTGAACGACGGATTACAAGCCGCTGCTTTTTACAATCACGGAGCCTTTATTCTCCGAGAATCTTCAGAAAACCTTCTATACAGCGCAGGTTCTTCAGCAGTTTGGGTTATTCATTAACCAGGGCAATACTCAGAGCGGTTATTAGGCTCATTAGTTAGTGCATAAAAGCACTAAGACTTGGTAAATGTGTAACTCATTATGCTGTGGCTGTAGATGTGAGCTTACATAGAGTTCACATGCAGGAAATGTCACCTGTGCTTCATTAATCATCATTAGAATCATTTTTTTTTTTAGAGAAAAGATCCTACTGAAGGAAAGTGTGCTAAATTTATCCAGATCTTTTAGAGCTTTTAATGTAGGATCAACAGTGCCTGGATCAGATGTAACATTTTCTTGATCTGCTCCAATGACGGATCGGCGTAATAAAGATTGACGGGTTCTTAAAAAGTCAGCTATCTCAGTGAGGATCATTATTTCTATCTAAAGCTCATCATTAGATGAAAGAGAAGAGTTCACACTCACGCTCACACTCACAGACACTCTCACATACTCTCAAACACTGCTTTAAACAGCTTTTGCACTTGTTAAATGAAATCTTGGGAAGTATTAGATGTAGCTCTGATTTTAATTAAGAAAAATGGGATTGGTGCACACATTGATTAAAGCGGTTATATTAACCCTAGATATTGTTGCTTACACCACAGCGAGTTGATTAATTTTCTGTAACAGCAGCTCTGACAGTAGTGCTACCTGCAAGGTTTATATTAATGTGCTCGTTGTAATATGTTATCGTTTCTATAGTAACAGCTCATACTATAGAAAATGCTGTACAGAAATGGATTAAAAAACACATGTAGTTTTTTAAGAGGAGTATGCACGTTGTGGTTTCTCAGTAACCTGCCAAACTGCATTTTGTCTGTCGGGAATGACTTTTTACAGCTGTTATAACAGGTGAGAACGGGAACTAAACCTGTCTCGTGGATGTCACACAACATTAAATGTAACTATAAAAAGATAAAAAGCATGATATGTCATTCTTTAATAGATAGTAAATTGTAATCGCTGTGAAATTGCTGAGGAATAAAACATTTAGAGATGGGCTGTTAGAGAAAAAATGATCACCTTCATGGCAGTAACTTGGGCATTTTTATTATATTTTCCTATAACAGAACTACATGCCATTTTTTATATCTTACTTACAGGCTCTAGTGTATTAAACCAAGAGCTCCACAAGCTGACATTAAAGTTTGTGGACACCTCACCATCAGTGCTTGTTGAACATCGATTTCCAGATTTAGTCCCCTTTTACCGTTATAATAAGCTCCACTCTTCTGGGAAGGCTTTCCACTAGATTTTGGAGCATGGCTGTGGGGATTTGTGATCATTCAGACACAAGAGCATTAGTGAGGTCAGACACTGATGTTGAGTGAGGAGGTCTGGGGTGCAGTCGGTGTTCCAGTTCATCCCAAAGGTGTTCAGTGGGGTTGAGGTCAGGGCTCTGTGCAGGACACTCGAGTTCTTCCACGTCAACTTTGGCAAACCATGTCTTCATGGAGCTCGCTTTGTGCACAGGGGCATTGTCATGCTGGAACAGGTTTGAGTCTCTTACTTCCAGTGAAGGGAAGTTGTAACGCTACAGTATACAAAGACGTTCTATACAACTGTGTGCTCCCAACTTTGTGTGAACAGTTTGGGGAAGAAGCACAAATGGATGTGATGGTCAAGGGTCCACATATGTTTGGCCATGTTGTGTATTTTTAGGTTACATGTTTTTGACTTCTTGAGATTTGAGATGAAATCCATTTGTTTCATGTGACCAGTCAAACATAATAACTGTAGGAAGTCAGTAATTCATATATAGCTTTGATAATGGTGGGTTGTTATTTCCATTCCGGGTTCCAAATCACCCCAATGGCTATACTTCCCTGACCCCTCTTTGAGAACTAAGTGCTTTCAAACCTCACATAAATTGTGTGTGTGTGTTTTTTTTAAGTAAATCTCTTTATTATGGGCGATTACTGTTATAGGACTGAACTCTAATGCTGTTTCCTATCACAGAGCCACTCGCCATCACTGGAGTGGGGGAATAAAAGGAAAGAAAGGAGTACACTCATCTCAGAAAGCTTGTAGGCTCTTCATGTGTGGGAAGAAAGGGCGATTAAACCACGCTCCCTCATGCTGAAAACATCCCAAATCCTGCCCTCGCGCACTCCTCACTCTGCTGCTAATGCTTTCGTGACAGTCCCTCAGAGCTCCTGTCAAATACTCAAATTCTCCCACCCCCTTCCCTTCCCAACCCTTTGTGCCTCATTTGCATATAAGCTTTTAAAGCCAACCTTTTGTGCTTAAAGTGAGTGGAACGGCCAGGGGCAGGGCCTGGGGTGAGGGGGGTGTGGCCTTTGGATCAGAAGTTCTTTCCCGATTTTTTTCAGATTGGGCTCCGGCCTGCGAGAACAAAGAGGCAGCAGCCATGTTAGCTGGAGCGAGGCGTGCAGTTAGCGCTGCTCTGGTAGAGGGCACTCGAATTCTCGCGACTGCTCTCCCTCTCTCTCTTACACACACACACACACTCACATACACACACGGATCTCACTCACCAATACCCCCCTTCTTTCTCTCTCTCTCTCACATCCCCTCCCTCTGTCTCCTTCTGTCCCCTGCTCCTGTCTCCCTCTCTCCTGTCTCTCATACAGAATCCAGAAGGAGCTGGCTGAGATCACTCTGGATCCTCCACCCAACTGCAGGTAGGCACTTTATTGCTCTTTCAAACACTTTTATGGCTCTTGTTTGCGTTCGAGAAGCCATAGAGGAGCATTTCCATTAAACACCAACTGCTGCTGTAGCTTTTAAACTCAACACGAGAAATGAGAGACTCTACAGGACGGGGTTTTATTTTCATCGTGTCAGGTTTCCGAATGTGTTCTGTGGTCATGATGCTGCAGTGTTGTTGTTGTTGTTGTTGTTGTTGTTATTATTATTATTATTATTATTATTATTATTATTAAGGGGCTCGCTGATGGATGAAGCATTTTTTGGGTGATGTAGTGGATTGTTTTTGTGAGTTCTGTCACCATTCAATCAAATGGGCACAATCAGCCAGTTGTGTTTGGTGCTCATGTTGTAGTTAATAAGTGATAGAAATCTGTCTCGGCACAATTCTTTTTTTTTTTTGTAAATATCTGCCTCAAACCATGTCACACAGACTTACTGATGTGTTATAGGATACAGCGTAACTTGCTGTCATCTATAAACACGAACAAAACTTTGCTGTGTAGCTGAACGCTGTAACGAGCGGCCTTCTTGGACAATCACTTTTTTACTCCCTATTTTGGCATTAAGCCCCGCCTCCCAAAGTTTGAACACGGAATATTAGCAGAAAGCTGGATGTGATGCGAGTGGTGATATATTTCCATTCTTCCTGCAGTTTTACACAGAACCCCTGAAGGGACATTTGTGGGAAAAAAAAAAGATACATACTAAAAAAAAAATGTGAACAAGGAAAAATATCTTGTGCACACTCAAAAGTTTGTCGTTGTGCGTGTGTGTGTCCTCTCCATACGTACGTGACTTTTGCTGCATCTGGTTGTGTTGATTTGTGTTGTTCCTTGTTGTAACTCTCTCCCTAACACCATCAGGGTTTTAGAAGAGAAATTCGGAGAACAAGAGTGTGTGAGTTGTTTTTTTTTGTTGTTTGTTTGTTTGTTTGTTTGTTTCTTTCTATATTTATTTTTACCCAGCAGCCTTCAGGGCTTTCAGTCAATTTGATTCAAGGCTTATTTCCTGCATCAGTGTTGTTTTTGAGTCTCGTGTGTGCAATTATGAATCGTACACTGCCGCGTATTGTGTATTATGTAAAGGTTTTCATTAACACAGTAGCTGTTGTGCTAATGTCTGGTACCTTAGTTTGATTTGCATGTTAAATAACGACTAGCAACACTTTTTTTTTTTTTTTTAAACAATTTGGCTGTGTTTTGTATGTTTTCATTTTCCTTAGGTGTTATTCGACAAGGCCATGTTGTGTGTATGTAGCTAATTAGACTGCTTTCACACTAAATGTTTTTTCTTCTCAATATGTATGGGTGTGGGCGTGTGTGTGTGTGTGTGTGTGTGTTGGGGAGGGGTGGGTGTTCCGCTTTTTAGTTTAACTAACCTGTGTTAAATCCATTTCTGTTCCAGTTTGGAACTAGGGGAGGGAGATATGAGAAAATAAATCATATCACGATTCTTGAAAGTGCACACACAAGGAATTTGTAGGAAAAACTAGTGAAAAAAGTAGAAGAAAATAGAACAATATAAAAATAATCCTGACCATTATAAACAATGCACAGTATTGCATGTGCAAACCAGGAAATGTGGGTTACGAAGTAGAGGCAGAAGTGGTATACTGCACTACAGCCCAGCAGTTACACTTTAGGGAAGATTAGTGTCCGTATTAACTGTTCATGAAGGAGATGGCCTGTGAGGAAAAAAACAAAACAAAAACATTGTTTTGGTTGTTTAGTTGTTTTGGTGCGGAGCGCTCTGTAGCGTCTACCAGAGGAGAGGAGTTCGAAGAGGTCATGGCTAGGGTGTGTAGGGTCTGTGATTATTCCCTCGGTCTGCTTTCTGATCCTGGAAGTGTACAAGTCCTGGAGAGAGGGCAGGGGTGCCCCACTGATCCTCTCAGCAGTCCTCACAGTCTGTTGAAGCCTTCTTTTGTCTAATTTGGTGGCTGAACCAAACCAGACAGTTATTGAAGTGATTCAGTGATGGCTGAATAGAACCGTATCAGCAGCTCCTGCTGCAGGTGGAACTTCCTCAGCTGGCAGAGGAAGTACATCCTGTGCTGGGCTTTTTTCACTGTGGAGTCAATGTAGGTGTCCCAGTTCAGGTCCTGTGAGATTGTAGAGCCCAGGAACCTGAAGGACTCCATGGCTAACACTGTGATGTTCATTATGGTGAGTAGGAGGGTTCTTTCTGAAATCCACTGTCATCTCTACTGTTATGGGCATGTTCAGCTCCAGGTTGTTTTGACGGCACCAGACAGCCAACTGTAACTGTCTCTGTAAGCAGACTCGTCACCATCCTGGATGAGGCCGATGACTGTAGTGTCATCTGCAAACTTGAGGAGTTTGACAGATGGGTCTGTAGAGATACAGTAGTTTGTATAGAGGGAGAAGAGCAGCGGGGACAGCATCCCTGGGGGGTTGCACCAGTGTTGATTGTGAATTTCCCCAACCACACCTGCTGTTGTCTGTCTGTTTGTCAGAAAGCTGGTGAGCCACTGACAGGAGGAGGCAGGCACAGAGAGCTGGATCAGTTTAGTCTGAAGGAAATCTGGGAGGATGGCGTTAAACGCCGGGCTTAAGTCCACGAACAGGATGCTTGCATAGCTTGGTAGGCAAACTAAAGGGGGTCTAGCAGGGGATCAGTGATGTCCCCGTCATATAAATGTATTTATACATATTTTATTGAAATACATTTTAAATAAAAAAAATTAAAAGTTTATTTTAACACTGAAAGGTGAAGAAAACTTAGTGTTATGTGTGAAATTTTAACATCACATCAGCTGCATCCTGTCAGTTTATAATTAATTAATTAATTAAAAAAGTGAAAACAATTAAAAAATTTTTTACAAAAAAAGATATCACAATATCTACATAATCTCAGAAAAGAGTATTGTGACATAATTTATCACAATATCGATATTATAATGTCATATTGCCAAGCTCTATTTGGAACATTATAAAATGTGGAAAGGTGCAAGGGGGCAAATACTTATGCATAGCAGTGTAGATGCAAGTAAAAGAGATTGTGAGAACATTAGAAAACTTCTGTTAAAATGGTACTTCTTTTTCTGGCTTCAGTTCATCACGCAATCATGGAATAAACTACCCAGAAATTACACAAAGTAATACTGAAGTCCCAGAGAAAAATTAATTCATTGGTTTTAACGACATTATAGTTGGTCTTGTGGGCACAATAATTCTGGAGAATTGCGTGACGTGGGCGTGGCTAATCTAGAGTAACCCTTGTATTAGTTACCCTCTGACCAAACACAGCCAACGATGTCAGTTGTCCGTCCTTAGCCTTCATCAAAACTGCGTTGAGGTTTTAATATTCTCTACACGTCTGAGCAGCCTGATGAGAGAAAGTGATTTCACAGTATCTAAGCTATCGTAATTGTCCGTTTCAATCCATACATCCATCTGTCTGTCACCGTGTAACGCTGCCGTTACTGTTTAGAATTCCTGTCTTCAGGCAGCTACAGGAAACATTGTCTTCACAGTACTTCCATATTGTCTGGAAACATGAGCTGGGTGATATCACACTTCATCCTGATCCTTCTACACGAGCTTATCAGAAACACAGGCAGCACGCCTGACAAATCCTGCACTGCTGTCAACACACACACACACACACAGTCATAAACCCTCGTAAAGCGTCAGCATCATACAGCACTCCTCATTAGGGTACTCGTCAGTACTCATACTGAAAGGAGTAACTACTTGGTATTAATCACTCAGGAGCATCATGGAACATTTGATGTAGTTCTGTTTATCTTGGTTGCTGCTGTCTGTATGTGAACAGCATGAACACACAGACAAATATCGGTGAGCGTGATCATTAAAAATATGCCCCTGGAGAAAGGAAGCATGCGTGTCTCAGTGCTCAGTGCTCGCAGAACTGAACTGCTCGCTCTCTCACATTTCTCTGCACGCTCCACACTTGGCAATACGTTTCTGTGTGCACAATTCACGGCACCTTGCGCACATTTTTAATGACCAGACGCATGAATACTGTTCAAATGCCGTAAATATATATATATTTTTTTCCACGTGAACGTGTGATGTTGACACGTTGTACGTACACGTACGAACAGGACATTGTCTTAAAGAATGCAGTTATCATACATGTTACATATCATACATACCATAAATTTTTTTATTGGCTGTTGGTAGTAAGTACCATAATACACAGAAATGTGCTGTATATTGGTGCACACTACTGTCCTCTTCGCTGTTCCCAGGAAGGAAATGCCCCCGTACACTCGCACTGAATTTTCCCAGTGTGCACGGTTATGTATTTAAATATATATATATATATATATATATATACACACACACGTGACAGAATCAAATGTATTCTTTGTTTCCTGCAGAGAATATCATATATATATTTTTTTTGACTATATTTAGGGGCCAAGCACTGAAGATGTGCAGGCACCCTACTGAAATTCATCATATTAGTTAAAAATTTAAATAAAAGCCTAAAGCAATCCATACTATTGTTAGAGCATAATACACTGTGACCTGTAATTTCTGGTACACTCATAAATTTACTCAACAACGAAGCCGAGGGCGATGACGATAAAGAAAATCTCCCACAAATGGCACGAGGATGAAACTGAGACTAAAAAAAAGGAACTCTTTCTCTCTGTTTTTCTCTCTGTCTCTCTCTTTGTCTTTGCCTCTGCTTATCTCCCCCCCTCTGTGTTTTTCTCTGTCTCTCTCTTTCTCTAGGCCTGTGCTTCTCTGTCTGTGTCCCTCTTTGCATTTTTCTCTTCATCTCACTCTGTCTTTCCGTCTCTCTCTGCCAATTAGTCTCTTTCTGTGTGTGTCTCTATCTCTCAGTCTCTCCCCTTGTCTCTTTGTCTTTCTCTTTTTGTCTGTCTGTCTCTTTGTCTTGCTGTGTGTCACTGTCTGTCTCTGTCTCTGTGTCTCCCTCTGTCTCTCTAGCTGTCTGTCTCTCTCCTTTTGTCTTCTCCATCTCTCTCTCACTCTCTCTCTCTTTCTCTGTCTGTCTGTCTCTTGCTCATTGTCTTTCTCTGTCTCTCTGTGTCTCTTACTATCTCTCTCTGTCTCTCTTTTCTTTCTGTGCATGTCTCTCTTTTTCTTTGTCCTGCCTTGTGTTCCTGTCTTACTTTCTGTCTGTCTTTCTTCTGTCTCTCTCTGTCACTCTTTCTTTCTTTCTCTCTGTTTGTCTTTCTATCTCTGTATCACTCAGTCTCTGTCTGTCTCTCTGTCACTGTCTCTGTCTCTCTCTCTCTCTGTCTTGCTTTCTAATGCACCCACTTGAATAAAGTGAAAATGAAAGGACGTTTTTTGCCCCCCCCCCCCCCCCCCCCGCCAAGCTCTCAATCCATCTTTAACAGTGATTCTGCTTTGTTTGTATGTAAATGTAGATGCAGGTTGAGCAGAGCGAGAGCAGACAGATGTGGACATCATGGGAAACTGTTATTATAGCCAGGAAAAACAGAACGATGGGGATTAGAAGATCTGCATATTAAAGTCGTGCGTTTTTGAAATTAACAGAACAGCATCTGATTTTTTTCCCCTGGAAAACAGCTGTGTGGCTGCTTCTTACTAATTTATTAAGAGTGACATCGCCAGCATTGCTGAGGCTAATTAATTCCGTGGTGTTCAATTTTCTTGCCATTATACATGTACACAAGTGTAGAGTATAACACTAGCATTCAGTATACAGTACATAAACGCTGTGGGAGATGAATATTAAATACAATCCATGTGAAATAGAAGAATAAATGAATAAAGATATAGAGTGTACAGTGTGATTTATATCATATGAGATCGGATATAAAACATACAGCATGATGTATATCATGCAAGATCAGAAGTATAGTGTACAGCATGATTTATACCATATGAGATTGGATATAAAGTGTAGAGCGTGATTTATATCATGCAAGATCAAATATAAAGTGTACAGAATGATTTATATCATGTGAGATCGGATATAAAGCACACATCGTGATTTATATCGTGAGATCGGATATAAAGCATGATTTATATCATGTGAGATCGGGTATAAAGTGCACAGCATGATGTATGTCACACAATATTAGATATAAAGTATACAGAGTGATTTATATCATATGAGATTGGATATAAAGCACACATCGTGATTTATATCGTGAGATCGGATATAAAGCATGATTTATATCATGTGAGATCGGATATAAAGTGCACAGCATGATGTATGTCACACAATATTAGATATAAAGTATACAGAGTGATTTATATCATATGAGATTGGATATAAAGTGCACAGCGAGATTTATATCATGTGAGATCGTAAATAAAATGTACAGCATGATCTACTGTATGTCATGTGAGATTGGATATAAAGTGCACAGCATGATTTATATCATGTGAGATCAGATATAAAGTGCACAGCATGATTTATATCATGTGAGATCAGATATAAAGTCCACAGCATGATGTATGTCACGCAGTATTAGATATAAAGTATACAGAGTGATTTATATCATATGAGATCGGATATAAAGTGCACAGCGTGATTGATATCATACGAGATCGGATATAAAGAGCACAGCGTGATTTAGATCATGTGAGATCAGATATAAAGTGCACAGCAGGATTAATATTGTAAGATTGGATATAAAGAGCACATCGTGATTTATATCATGTGAGATCAGATATAAAGTCCACAGCATGATGTATGTCACGCAGTATTAGATATAAAGTATACAGAGTGATTTATATCATATGAGATCGGATATAAAGTGCACAGCGTGATTGATATCATACGAGATCGGATATAAAGAGCACAGCGTGATTTAGATCATGTGAGATCGTAAATAAAATGTACAGCGTGATCTACTGTATGTCATGTCAGATTGGATATAAAGTCACAGCGTGATTTATTTCATGTGAGATCGGATTTTATTTTATATGAATCCCAGTCTGTGAAGAATTTTTAGGGGAAGAATGATAAACTCATCATCACTGCTGCTGTTTCTGGACTCCATTTTGAGGTTTTAAATGTTGTCACCTCTCACAACCTTTTTTTTTTTGGCCTGGTTTATACTTCGGAATTAATGAGCATTTGTGTATCTTCATTCACGCAGAGAGGGGGATTATGAGTAAGCGTGGCACGCAGATACTCAGAGACATGCCAGCTCGCTTTCGGCCAGAAAACTAACCTCAAGTTGTGTGTATCTGTGATGATGTGTGTCAACCGGTCTTGAGGCGAACGTTGATTGTTTGGCAGAGAGGCGTTTCCTGTAAACCATCAGATATAAAACAATAAAATGACTTTTATAGACGTGCTTGTGATTTCCAGCTGCTTTCTGAAAGTGTCACCCGTTAAAAATCTTCAACGTAACTCACGATTGAACCAGAAGAAAAACACTCGACTTACTCATGCTGTTAGTTTCTCAGAGAAATGGTGGACATATTGAGCAAGTTCTGTAAATAAAAGCTTTCCTTATGCCGTTTTATTTTTCTCCTATGATGCTGCTAGGGCTCACAATATTTGAAAAATTATCGAAATATTGCAAATGTATATCGCGATACTTGAAAAGTTTTAGAGCAACGCAGATAGCAGAGAATGCTTTCTTTTCCTCAACTGAACATGAAACGTATGTTGGTTATGTAATTTTCTGTTTTTAAATATAAAGTACTGTGCAAAAGTCTTAGGCACTCTATATTTTTTAGTACAAACTTTGTTATAGATTTTTAGTTTATGACTTCTACATTACTGATTCAGTACAAAATCATTTTAGATTCCAAACATTAGTTTTCCAGCACAAAATAAATGTTACAGAAAAATGTTTGTATGGCAGTAAAGAAAGCAGCGTATTACATAAGAGACACTTTTCAGACAAAAAAAACATAATGAAGGCTGCTGGGTTTTGCTGCAAAAATAAGAAGCAAGTGTGACAGTCAAAGTCTCCAGAAGAACTGTGGCTGCTTCTGCAAGATGCTCAGTAACACTTACAGCTCATTTCCTTATAAAACTGCACTAATTGTACCTGAGACTAATTTTTTTTTTTAAAGCAACAGGCTGTCACACCAAATATTGACTTTCAAATATTGAGTTTCATTTATTACTGTTTACTGCTCTTTATAGTAATATTTTTAAATGTAGAAACATTTAATTTCATTATTTTTGAAGGCACCATTGCCCCACAGCATTTCTTTGCACGTGCCTAAGACTTTTGCACAATACTGTATATATATAAATATAATTTAAATTGATTATACACACTCATAGCATTATCGTACCGCATATCGCATTATTTAACAAGTTATCGCATATCTCATTTTTCTTCAATATCGTGCAGCCCTAGATGCCGCCCTGTCTAATGGATTTATTCACAGAAAATTACACGCATGATATTATATGGCATGTGTGAATGTGAGGAGAAAATGTGAGGCTTTATAACGTCTGTAGCTCATTATAACGGCTTGTGCGATCCTGGAGGATTAAGTATTTTCCTTTCTTTCTCTTTTATCAGACTCAAAATAAAGACACACTGTAGATGATGTAAACCACAGCAACTTAATTAAAAAACATTTAAAGCATCTGTCATGCTGTCATTGCTAGAATTGTGGATTTAAACACTTGCTCTGGAACAAGAGCTGCTTGATACTGCTGAATACACACTTGGTTTCTTGATCACTCAAGGTCTCTTTTTTTCCTAACACTTTTCCAAGGAAAATTATATTCATGTTGCATTCTATTTATTATTTCTACAGTAAAACACAGAGCTCTCCTTTGTTTTGGTGCTTTTTCACCGTATCCTTTCTGCAAATTCTGCTGAAGTTACCTGCAAATATGAAGACTGACCAATATTCGAGTGTCTGCGCTAGGCGTGTGCAATATTGATTTTACCTTTTAAATGTTAAAATATTACGATAAATGATTTAATCATCCAGAAAGGTTAGCCTAAAAAAGACAGGAAAACGAGCATTTTCACCATTTTAAGGAAAATTTTAAGTTTTAAGGAAAGTACTGCACGGCATAATAATATTACTAGCTGTGCAGTCAGGAACTGCTTGCTGGCAGTGGCAATGCTGAAAACTCAGCTGGATGTTGGCTATTTAAGTGATTCTGCAGTAAACAGTTAAGAAAAAACAACACAACAGCACATTTTGATATAACCTTTTACAAATCGGTTGTCTGATGTTCAACTGGCCGACATTTTGATGCTCTTGATGCTGCTTAGTGTTGAACACAGCACTTTCTAATTATTCTATACACTTTCTAATTATCATCAGCATTACATTATTTGAAAAGTGTTAGATTTGACGCTTCGTTGTAGGCCCATTTAATTATTTTTGCAGTCTATTTTGTTTTGACCATTTCTGGCTGAAATATTTCTGTCACGTCTCGAGTAAGTATAGTAACTGTTCACTATGTTCAATATATATTTGTCAAATGTTAGCTAAGTTCAACATACACTGATGGATTTTATTTCACATTAATAAACTCAAAACATTCTTCGTTTACCTTGACAGAAAGCAAGCGAGGCCATGCATGTGAGATGGGGGAAGGGGGCGGGGCTTCCAGGAAGCATCTGTTAACATCGGAGAGTTTAAAAAACCTATGCAGGTCATTCCAGATTCATGTGTCGATCGGCTCATTTGGTGTATTTTTGAGTGATAAGTCGATGTTTCTGTGGAGCTCCTCCGCAAAATGTGGTCAGGTCTGGTGGTATAATATAATCTGTAATGTATGTAATCTGTGATATTTATATTGTGTCAATGTAATATCATGTATCATAGCGTTATATCACACAAGCCTAGCCTGCACACACCACTCTGATGCTCTCGCAGATGTACAATTCAGCCCTCAGAAAAATTCAGCTTAAAATTCACAAAGGTTTGGCATGAAGAGTTGTGAGGCAGTAACATTGTGTTGATAATGGTGTGCGTTGACATTTGCATAGGTGTCTGTTAGTGTAAATCATCATGTGGCACATCTGTCGTCAACAGCAGCAGAAAGTGCTTTATTTGTGAGTCAGTATATCACTGCAGTGGTGATAGAATGAGCAAACTAGCAGCATGAGCTGATTTGTTCTGGAGGGCAGCTGTTTATAATCAGGGTGAAAAAATCCCTCACAAAGGCCACATGTAGAGATTCTGCTGTTTTTGCAGTTTTTACTGAGACTTCTGTGCTGGGAGAGGGGTGTGTGTGTGTGTGTGTGTGTGTGTGTGTGTGTGTGTGGGTGGGACAAGATACAGCAATCATAGAAGAATGATGTCAGAAGACACATGAAGTTCTATCTGAGTGTTGTCACCATGTATTGGATATGTATTGGATAACAAGCAGCTCAGATCTGATTTGAAAGGAATGTTTTTTTCTCAAAAAAAAAATGTGCTTGCAGATTTGTGCCACTTCAACCCTGTAATGCGAACGTAGTCTATGATTTACTGCTCATTTCCTCCTGAGATGCACTTTTTATCCGCCACGTGAGGTTTGGAGCGATTGATTAAAATTCAGGCTGTGTGCAGGAGGGTGAATGTAGCACGATGCAAAACACGCCGCGGAAACCCAATTGTGATTAAAGATAGACGAGAGAGAGAGAGAGAGAGAGAGAGAGAGAGAGAGAGAGGGTGGAGTGCAGTATTGATCCTGTTCTGCTGCCTTCAGATGAAAAAAAACCAGATGAAAATTTGATTATGTTTATACTCAATAACCACATTATAAGTTAATCATTTTGTGAAACAGGTGCTGTTCATTGGCTGATTAGTGCAAAAACAGCATTCTGGGTGTTTTAGAAGGCTTCTGGCAGAAGTGTGTGATGTGTGATACATCTGTTTTGTCCTCTATTTTGTCCTCATATCTATATGTGTATAAGCATTCAATGATGCAGAAATAGAAGAGTAATATACATATGTGGTCATACTGGCGCTTAATTCCCAGCATTTAAAAAGTATCAGTTTGGAAAAGAATAAGTTTCTCTACCTCTCCCATGTCAAAAGGCTGTTATTAAACAATTGTTGCTATGGCTACGTCTCAAAGATTGTTATCTAACCCTGTCCTTGTTCTTTTAATTAAAACATTTCCTTATGATAAAATGATAACTGTAGGCTTTAGATGTGCATTATTTTTGCTTAATCCATTATTATATGCATTATTAATCCATGATAAAGGTCCAGGTGAAGAACAAATATCAACATATTCCTATTTGTGAATGTATTGTACTGAATTTTAAACAAAAACCTAGTAAACATTCTGAGGCTGACAAAAACAGAGGCCACGCCTCCTTTACTGAAACTGACAAACAGAGGCCACACCTCCTTCACTGAAACTGACAAACACAGAGGCCACGCCTCCTTCACTGAGACTGACAAACAGAGGCCACACCTCCTTCACTGAAACTGACAAACACCGAGGCCACACCTCCTTCACTGAAACTGACAAACACAGAGGCCACACCTCCTTCACTGAGACTGACAAACAGAGGCCACACCTCCTTCACTGAAACTGACAAACACAGAGTCCACACCTCCTTCACTGAGACTGACAAACACAGAGGCCACACCTCCTTCACTGGAACTGATAGAAATTGAGGCCACACCTCCTTCACTGAGACTGAAAAACAGAGGCCACGCCTCCTTCACTGA
>CM040458.1:26036077-26057022 GCA_022758105.1 Pangasianodon gigas | reverse complement strand
ATACACCTCCATAACCTCACTATACACCTCCATAACCTCATTATACAGCTCCATAACCTCACTATACACCTCCATAAATTTTCTCCATAACCTCACTATACACCTCTATATCCTTACTACACCTGTATAACCTCACTATACACCCCCATAACCTTTCTCCATAACCTCACTATACACCTCCATAACCTCATTATACAGCTCCATAACCTCACTATACACCCCCATAACCTTTCTCCATAACCTCGCTATACACCTCCATAACCTCATTATACAGCTCCATAACCTCACTATACACCCCCATAACCTTTCTCCATAACCTCGCTATACACCTCCATAACCTCATTATACAGCTCCATAACCTCACTATACACCCCCATAACCTTTCTCCATAACCTCACTATACACCTCCATAACCTTTCTCCATAACCTCACTATACACCTCCATAACCTCACTATACACCTCCATAACCTTTCTCCATAATCTTGCTATACACCTCCATAAACTTTCTCCATAACCTCACTATACACCTCCATAACCTCACTATACACCTCCATAACCTTCCTCCATAATCTTGCTATACACCTCCATAACCTTTCTCCATAACCTCACTATACACCTCCATAACCTTTCTCCATAATCTTGCTATACACCTCTCTAACCTCGACCTCATTATGCACTGCCATATTCTCACTATACACCTCCATAACCTCATAATACACCTCCACTACGTCACTGTGTACATTCATCCCTGCTCTATATACCATGACTCCACCACGTCTCGACATATATTGTTGTTGATTGCATTGCCTTTATAAGTTTTGAACCCTGTTTTCTCCCCGCTTTGAAAACCGAATGCCACTAATTCCATATATTCCCTTTACGACCCTGAGACTCAGAGTAAGAAAGCTGAGGATGTTTCTCCGTCTACATTGAAGTAGTCTCAGAAGAGCTGTATAAATAAAGAGATGTCTAAATGAATGCTTCAATGTAATTTGGTCTGTTTGTGTGAATCAAAGCCAAGCCTTTTGAAAAGATTCCTCCAGCAGTGTGTGAAAGCAGCTGCAGTGTTTTTTTTTTTTTTTTTTTTTTTTTTTTTTTTTTTTTTTTTTTTTTTTTTTTTTTTTTTTTTTTTTTTTTTTAAATCTGTTGCTCACCTGTCTGTCTGACACACATCCACTCAGATTGAGGACTGTACTATTCACACACTTTTGTGTATACGTGTGTGTGTGTGTGTGAGTGAGTGAGTGTGTGTGAGAGTGTGTTGCGGTAGGGACAAAAGCGAGCCGAGACAGACTCTCATTACATATCCTGAACAAAGGAGTGTGGGCGCTTAGGCCAGCTGCTGGTCTCTTTCTGACACACACACACACACACACACATATATATATATATAAAAGGAAGAGCAGCTTGAAAACTGTCTGTCTAGTGTGAATGTTCATTTTTACTGCTGACAGTATCCTTGTCTCTCAAAAGCTCCTCTTACTGACTGTAAAAGTCAATTCTAATAATTTCAGCAGAATATTTTGTAGAAAGTAGCAAAGATAGTAATTTTGTTTGTTAGCCACTTTCTTGCTGTGTTTCTGGCTCCTGTAGGGTTTTAAAACTTTCTACTCTCGGTTGTTGATGGTAGGTGATTGATCTCTGGTTAGCCTATCTCTTCCGTTAAATAGCTGAAAAGTGAGATAGGGTTGTGGCTCTACAATATAACCATATACGTCCTGTGCTTCTCTACTGTATTCTGGGTTCCTGCTATATAACTGCTGAACTTTCTTGGTTGAACTTTAGGGTCCAGCTTCCTCTTCAAACTGTGTTACTTTGGGAAGAGCTTGCTTTATATGTTACATCATGACTCTCGCTACCCATACAGGGATTTTTTTTTTTTTATTTGTCTCCCTACAAAAGATGGCTTCTAATTAGTAGAACCCCTTTAGCAAGCTAGAACCATTACCCATCCAAATTACCATTGAGAAACCCTGTTTTCTGTTGTGTACTAATTGAATCGGGAACATTGTCAGCATTTGGCAACTGTCATTTTATCCAGACACTGCCTGGTGTTGATAGTTCTGGGCATTTCATTTTGGGCAAATCATGTACGAATCATAGCCACAGGCTTGCTGATCAATACCTTCAACTGCACGTTTAATATGTAATATTGTTCAACGGTTTACCTCTGAAAATAGCTAGAGGTTCTTTTTAATTACTGAACTTTGCTTTTACTTCTGATTTTTTAAAAATATCCTCCAGTGCTTTAGCCTCACTTAGCATGTATGCTTTAGCCTCACTTAGATGGCATGAGTCATGCCATCTCCAGCTTAAACAGCTAACACAGGAATCATTACCTGTGTTTTTTTATTCTATAATTCATTTCTGTAATTCATCCTCCATCTCTAATTACTACCTCTTTCTCTAGTATTATGTAAATACATATGCATATCTCTTTATTTATACAGCTGTATATAGAGTAATAATGCACAAATCTATACATAAATCTTCTGTTCCAGATTCATACACATTATTATTTTTTTATTTTTATTTTTTTATTGTTAAGTCTTATTATTTAAATCTTTTTGTTCTCATGTAAGATATGTATGTATGTACCAAGAGCACCTTAAAGAAAACCACAACAAATTCCTTGTGTGTCTGCGTGCACACTTGGCGAATAAAGCTGATTCTGATTCTGATGTAAATCAACCCACTTACACCAAAGGACACACTCCAGTGTTTGTTCATTGGGCACTTTATAATCTCTAAATGTTTCTGTTTTTGAAACATGTCTTGATTAAAATATCAACTCCCTTCCACTTAGAGAGATCATACACACTGTAACATCACTTTTAGAAAGCTTATAAACCTTAGCCCTTTCATTATAATGAATATTGCTTGAACAGTTTCCCCATCCCTGAGGGTTTACCATCACCACCCCCCCAGTCCCTGGTCTGCCACTATCGTAAAACTCTTCAGCTACACTAAATCAGGTTTCACCCGCTCAGATTGTGAGCTGTGATGTTCTCTCACCCTGCCCCTTGGTTTACTTATGAGCTGACAGGCATGAGCTTGAATACAAAGTCCATGTCTTAGACTACAAGGAGGAGTGATGGTCCAGGAAATGCTTTTCTCTATTATTAATAAACTGTTACAGACTGCTCACAGCCTCCCCTCTAGCTCCATCTGAGCTCTGCTCTAAATAATTCAGCATTCATTACTCAAGGGCTTCCAAGTGGGGCAGCTGTGCAAAGTGTTCACCCTGTTGTCAGGTGATCTCAAGTTTGAATTCTGTCGAGGCCAAATGGCCAGGACTTGATTGTAAGTTACTTTGGATTATTTGGATCCAAATAACTAAATGTAAATCCAAGTGAAAATAGCCAATACTGTGCTGGGTTTTCCAGTCTTATCCAGTATGGCTTTTCATTTCAGCCAGTCAGAAGCCACACTTGCTTACACCAGTTGATCAGCTGATCTTGGTCTTTAATTGACAAGCAGATGTGACTCCTGTTTTGTTGAATGAAAACTTGCAGCTACTCTGGCCCTTTGTGAATAAGATTGGACATCCCTGCTCTGTCCCCTGTTAGTCAGTGTTGCTTTAGCCAATCTTGTGTATCTGGTTTCTCTGATTTGTGTCTGGAACCCATCTAGGCAAATCTGTGGTTAGGCGGATCAAGGTATCCATGGCTACTATTCAGTTACCTATTCAATTAGTGCTTTTAACAAAGAACATTATTACAAAGCAGGTTTACAGAAATCCAGATGTAATTATAGATCCCTAAATGGCAAGTCAACATTGGTAGTGGTGAGGAAAAACTACCTGAGATGACATCAGTAAGGAACCTTGAGAGGAACCTCATCCTCTTCAGGGTGACACCAGATAATGCAATTATAAGTCATTACTCTTCCTCAACTGTATACAGTACTGCTGAGTGGGTTTTATGATTACAGAAGATATTTTCAGCTTCAAATCTCCAGTAAAGATTTTCACTGAAGAACGGGTGAATTGTCCTGTTTTTGGCATGTGCAATCTTTAAGATGGGATGATCCACAGGAATCTTAAGGCTATCTGTGTGAGGGCATCCTCAGCAGCAGTGAGTGATTCCCAAGTGAAAGAATCTCCAAGCAGAAGTAGAGGATCGGGATGGGTCAGGCAAGTCCAGGTACTACCTGCCATCAGGATCCCATGCCTGGTCTTCCGGCCAAGCATGTCTTTGCTCTTTACTCTTGTATTATAACTAAAATCCTTATTGCTTCACCAACTTCTGTTTCTGTTTCCCCCAACTTGAAACTGACCACAATCACCACATTTCTCAAAAAGCCAGGCCCATGAGGACCTCAAAAATGACAGTCCCATTTTTAACCTTCCCCTCCCTGGTAAATTACCGAAGTTTGTGGGCAGCCCCGCTTGAAGAACGCATTGCCTCCAGTAACCTAAAGGAAGAGATTCAATCTGGGTTTAAGGCAAACCGCAGTAATGAAACCTCTCAGGTTAGGGTGATAAATGACTTGTTGGTCGCAGCAGACTTAGGCTGACCGTACTTGTTCTTCTGATTTTTTTGCTGCTTTTGAAATAGTGTGCCATGACAGACAGCTGCATCAGCTTGAAAAATGGTCTGGTCTCACTGTTGCTGTAATATTTTGGTTCAGATCATATATCTTAGACAATTTGACTCCATTGCTATGTTTATCCTGCCTCTTCCATGGTGTCCCACAAGACTCAATTCTCAGTCCACTGATAACCATTATATACATGTTTGGTAATATCACCAGACAGCAAAATCTACTCACATGATACACAAATTTACATACTCTTTGAACCGCCACACACTTTCTCTTCTCTAATTGCCTGCCTGGCTGATTTAAAGACTTGGATAGCTGATATTTTCTCAAGACCCAGCAATGATGAATCTGAGTCCATACTAGCTGCGTCCTAGATCCAAGCCATCTAAAGAAACATACACCTTATGTTGAGTATCCCTGATTTTATGGCATTCTCTTTGCCATAGAAAAAGATGTTCTTGCATCTTAAAGCCAGACTATGTCCTCCCTCTATCACTTTGTAGCTGAATCCCTAGACTCATCTATAGCAATACTGTATTCCTTTTCAAAAGTTGAACAAGGTGCAATATATGCTAAACATAGCTGCTATGGTCATTACTCACACCAGACACTGAAAACATCTAAGGGAACAATCCAGCATGAGCAACTTGCATATTCATCTTTATAATTAACATGTGCTGTCCAGTGACATCCATGATTTATTTTGTAATGAAATTCTGATTAGAATTTTTTTTGGTTCAAACTTCATTTATTGACTTGTCCGTCAAATTTTGTAATGATTAATGGTTTCCTGCATTACCCAAAATGCTGTTCGACTACCGGTTGATAGTGTCACCAGTGGGATTCATCCCTCACTTCTCCACCTAAAGAGAGTGATGCAGCAGAGCTTAAGGCTGCGGTTTACACGACAACGATGTAGTCAAAAACGGAAAAGTTTTTCTCTTGCGTTTTTGAAAGGTTTCACGCATACACGACAATGTTTTCAAAACGATTTGCGTTTACACGTATCCGCGATAACGGCCAAAAACGGTGTATTACATTTGCCAGGCCAGTAGTTGGCGCTGTCACCTTGTCAGTTGGTTGTAATATTGGGGAAGTAAATCCACACTTTGCTGAAGAAGCGTTAGCAAACTCTTGAGCAGCAACAACACTACCATGTACTCCGCCATTGCTGTGTATGTTTGTTCGCGCTTGCCTTTACAATAGACACGTACTGCACATGTCTACATACCTAACACGTACTGCGCACGCGCATGATGTCACCGTTTTCAAAGATTCCCGTATTGGGTGTTTACATGGAGACGGTAAAGGCGGCATTTTCAAAAACTTGCACTTTGAAACTCGTTTTCAAAAATATGCGTTTTCAGTCCCCAAAACGCCGTTGTCATGTAAACGAACAGGCAAAACGCATAAAAAGTTTCCCGTTTTTGGCTGAAAACGTTGTCGTGTAAATGGCCCCTAAGTCCTTTAGTCTGTCCTGCTCTGTAGACTCTGCTCAAACAGATCAGTTTTGAGTCTCAGCCAAAACCTGTAGCTGCATTGCATTCTGGAACTTTGTGTCCAACATTTGCACCATAATCACTTCTGCTCCTGTGTTGGATTTCTCATTAATATGATTTTAAACATTGCTGGAAAATGGCGTGTGAGAAAATTAGCTCTTACTCTTCTGTTTTTAGGAGCTAACAATGAAACATGACCTTAGTTTTGAGAATGCTGAAATTGTTTCTACTATTAAACTCCATCGTAACTGTGCTAGCACTGTCCCACTGTGACATTAGTGCAGTAGACGACTGCTAACTTTTCATATGAATAATGAAAATACAGCAACACCCAACAAATTAGCACCAGAATGAGTCATTTTGCAGAAATGGTGAAAAATTCCCCTTTATAGAAGGTGTTTTATTGTTTTCATCTATGATTCTCAGTTCTCTAGAAGTTCTGATAGCTGCTAGATGAGGAGATTTATTGCAGTCGTGATGTGTAAAGGTTCTGACTGGGGATATTTGGACACTTTTGGTTTTGATCATACATACATAGCTGTCATGCAACAGGTGAGACGCAGCTAACAGGTTAGCAAAGAAAATGTGTTAAGAAAAGAAAAAGGAAACCAAAGCTCAGAATAATGACTTTTGATCCCTTTTCTGTGTGTTTTCTGAACAAGTTAACACACAAGGACGCATTTATGATTCGCTGCTGAGATTTCTCTAGAAAAACCATTAGTGCTGCTCCATGTATGCGATATCGATTACAGCATCTGCATGAAGCCACTAGCTTGTGTTTTGCATTTATCTGGGTATAGTCGTTTAAGCTGAGCAAATTTAGAGATCTTTATCATTACCACACAGTAGATTGTTGAACACAGTCAGCAGGATTTAGGGGCTTATTTTTTATTTTATTTTTTTTATAGTTCTACTTCTCTGGTTCAACATTATTAGTTTTCAGAATTTTTAGCTTTTTTAATCAGTATCAGTAATGTTCTTAACTTTCAGGCCCTAACCCAAGGTGGCATATGAGTGATCTAATGTGAAATCTAAGCACAGAGCTGAGCAGTTGAGTGATATGATATTGCAGGTGTTTAACATACACACACACATTTCCTATCAATTATGTATGATAATATAGGTTACACTTCTTACTGCACCCTTGTGTGCTAAATGCACGGTGCCTCTACACACACACACACACACACACACATACACACACAGCGGTGGAGATTATATTAGCTGGTAGAAACACTTTTGATAGCTGATATCATTCCTGTGAACTCGCTCCCACATTTCCTCTTTGCTGCAGAAAATTTAATAAAGCGTGACTAAGTGTGAGATGATGAAAATGTTTGTAAGAGACATTTTATAAAATATTATTAAGCGTTACATTTATGCAAATTTAAGAGATATTTTTTCTATATTGAGGATGTTGAGTGGTAATTACAATATGTAGAGGAGATGTGTTCTTTTTTGTTGTTGTTGTTGTTTTAAATCGCTGTGTACTGTATAGTAGTATAGTGTAGTATCGTGTAGTATACTCTAGTAGTATAGCACTGAAGTTTTAGGTTACCAGACGGTTGTGAGTTCAAATCTCAGAATTAGCCACTGTTGTTCTTTTAGCCTTTAACCCTTTTTACTTGACTTTGCTTCACTTGTAACTCACTGTTTTTTTTTTTTTTGCACCTGCCAACTAAAAAAAGACACGCACATAAACAAATCCCTCTGTCCTAATTTGCACATGTCCTCACTTGCTCTGCTCTTTGTTTTAATAATGTCTTTTGAATGTGTCATGGGTGATAGAGTTGAGGTTCTGTTTTTGAATGTAGTATATTATATTGATACATTTGATTTGTTGACTTAATGAAAAGAGGAAATTCATTTAAACAGTAAAATTTAGAATAACATGAAGACTGTAATTTTTGATATTTTTGATATTGTATAATGAATTGCTTCAAAAAAAATGTATATGTGTGTGTGTGTGTGTGTGTATATATATATATATATATATATATATATATATATATATATATATATATATATATAAACAGCTCATGAACTCAACATTTACCCAGGGGATAAATTATACTTGTGTAAATGTTTAGATATTGTGTCAGGATCTTATTTAAGTAAAAGTGGAAGTATCCAGCTGAGAGATGTACTTAAGTGGAAGCACAAAAGTTTGCTACTATTAAATTTATTCAAGTGTTAAAAAGTAAGTGTTTGTAACTGATGAAAGTAAGTTAATGTCCTGTTTTCATGTGAAATGTAACTTTATCATTTATCTAAAACTGTTAAATGGTTTGTAATGATTTGTGGAGCGCACGGTGGCATAGTGGTTAGCACATTTGCCTCACACAGGGCTGGGGGTTCGATTCCTGCCTCCGCCCTGTGTGCACGGAGTTTGCGTGTTCTCCCTGTGTTTCGGGGGTTTTCTCCGGTTACTCCAGTTTCCTCTCCCAGTTCAAAGACATGCGTTGTAGGCTGATTGGCATTTCCAAATTGTCTGTAGTGTGTGAACATGTATGCGATTGTGCGTCTGTGGTGGGTTGGCACCCTGTCCACGGTGTTCCCCTGCCTTGTGCCCCGAGTCTCCTGGTCTCCTGGGATAGGCTTCAGGCTCCCCTGTGACCCTGGGTAGGATAAGCGGTACGGATGGCTGGATGTTAAATGATTTGTGTTTTAAAGTAACCACACCGTTTTGCCTGAAAGCATCATTCAGTGTCTGTAAGTTTGCAGTATTTGCCTTGAATCAGTGCCAAATACTTTTTTTCACGGCACCCCTGCATTTTACCCTAATAAACAAATAGATCCGTCAGTATGTAAATTAAAAACATACCTAATCCTACATGCCCCGCCCCCCTTGGTCAGGTAAAAGCAGTAGTTTCCATCAGAATTTAAACTCTAGTGAACGTTTTTAAACAGATGATAGAGTGTATTTTAATGCATCAGCATGCGTTAGTGCAAGCTGTTCATCAATACATCACTCTTATTGAACATGATGGATGTTAGGCCACGTCACATGACACCGTCGTTGATTATTTTCCTATAACAGCACACCCTGAGAAGTCCTTACTTAGTCCAGTGATGTGCTGTTTACGGGAGTTGAGCTTTCAGCATAACAAAGCTGATGTACGTGTGTGTGTGTGTGTGTGTGCGTGCGGGTGTTGTGATGTATTTATCCGTCTAATAATAGGAATGTGTGACATGTTAACCTTGACGGTATATTAAGCTGTACCTTTTTTTTTTCAGAAAGTTTGTTTTCACAAAAAAACATTTATGTAAGTTTTATTTAAAAACTGGAAAAGTATTTTTTTGGGCAGGGTGTAGAGGTTAGAGCTGGGTGTAGGTGTAGCAGTGTTCAGCTACAGAAATACACAAGTCAATGGAAACACACACGGATAAAATTACAAGTGTGTATATGTGTGTGTTTGTGTGTGTGTGTGTTTCACAGGGTCATATTTCCTGCCGATTACCATTCACAAGTTCCTTTCTCTCCACTTTTGTCTCCCCCTCTCTCTCTTTATTTTTCTCTTTACCTCTCTCTTTAACGCTCTCTCTCTTGCTGTCTACTTCTTCCTCTCTAATACTGTCTTTTTCTCCTTCTACTTTCTTTCTTTCTTTCCTTCTTTCTTTCTTTCTTTCTTTCTTTCTTTCTTTCTTTCTTTCTGCTTGGCTCGCTCTACTTCTGTCACTCTCTACATCTGTCTCTCTCCATCACTCTCTATTTCTGTCTCTCTTCGCTTTTTCTCTCTGCTTCTGTCTCTCTCAATCTCTCACTCTGAAATCATTCATCAGTTTGTCTGTTAGGCTCAGCAGTTTCAGAGAGGAGGTCATCTGGTTGTGTGTGTGTGTGTGGCTGTGCCTGCATTAAGCATGCTCATTGTTGTGTCTCTGCTCTTTCATGCCTGTGAAACACTCGACGCTGCTCCGTCATCACACACCGTAAACACTGAAGTGTTAAAAAGCAATTCAGCACTTTAACTATCGCATCCCATCAGAATAAAAGGTGGAATGGAGAAGCACTAGATAAAACGTTTCTAAAACAGCTTGTCTAGCTCTTACACAGTAATTACATCCTACAGCTGGGTTTCAGCTCAAAACTGATATGACAATACTAACCTAGAGTTCTGTTAAATTCTCAATTCTGATTGGTCAGAAGGTGTTGATTCATTTTCTATAACAGCAACTCCGACAGCCTGTAATTCATATCACACATTAATATTAATGAGCTCCTTCTAATACGTTAGCGTTTCCATAGTAACTCACTCAGGAAATTGTACATCGGTCTCTCCACATTTCTAAACAGTTTTTTGAAAATGTGTATATTTGTTCATATTGTGAAGTTTTTTGTGAGGAGATGTTTATTTAGTATTACTGGAAGGAGTCTCCAGTGTCAGTGCTTTGTAACAGCCAGAGGTAAAGCTGTGCCTTTACAGTTTAGCAGAGGCTGGTGAGGGAACTATAACTGCTATAGCATAAGTGAAAACTGGAACTGACTTGTCTCGCAGACGTTCCACAACGTTAAATATAACTATACTATATGGATAAAAAGTACGACGTGTCATTCTTTAATAAATCTAAAAAATGTTCACTGGTGGCAAATTGCTGTAGTTTAAGAGGATGTGCTGTCAGAGGAAAATAATCAACTCTGGGGTTGTAACAGTAACTCCGCTTTGAGTTGGACCACATCACACCACTCCATCGGTGATTATTTTGCTACTACAGCACTCCTCAGGAGTGTTTTATTCCTTACTTATCATTATAATCAGTATATAGTCATATAACTTTATAACTTTGACAGCGACTGATGATTGTTGTTAAAAGGAATGCAAATAAAATTGCAGAAGCAACTCTGTGAATCATGGCTCTGCGGGATGGCCTGATGATGATGATGATGATGATGATGGCAACGGCTTATCCTATCTGTTTTTCGTCTTGAGTTTGCCAAACACCATCATTATACAAACAAGGATACTGCTTGCACTATCCACAGAGTGCGTACGTGCGTGAATATCTGAGCTTGTGTTTGTATATCATATCATGTGTGTGTGTAAATACAGACTGAGGCGGTATTGACTTACAGGCCTTACAGTCTCCCTCGTAGCTCTGTCTTTGCTGAGTGTTTTTCCTGTCAGTGTATATATTACTGTGATACTATGGAAATAAACAGACAATTAAACTGTCTTTTATACTGAAATAAATATTTGTTTTTAACATAAGCTCGGGTTATGGCAGTAGCTCCAAATAGGCCTACATGATACACACATCGTGTGTACAATTTTATATGTATTATTTCATGATTAGTTTATTTCAAGGTAAATGACAATGTTTGGTTTTTGGTTGTATATGAAGGTAAAAAGGGGTTGTGTGACATCACGTAGGCATCTCCGTGGCCTGACAGAAAAGTCTAAACCCTGTACACACTAATGTGAGTGAATTGACACAGATGTTTCTTGAATTCTTTGGCTAAATAACCATTACTACGCTTCGTTGTAGGAAAGATACATCATTTATAGCACACTTGATTTTCACTGATTGTTTTCAAAACTTGAGCGAAAAGAAGAATCTTAGAAATATTTACATGAAGGTCAGAGTTTCTTAGTATTGGGTACATCCCCTTTTTGCTTTAATGACAATGCACACTCGAGCTGGCATGGACTCCACAAGTTTGTGCAAAACCTTATGATCCATTTTAGATCAAATCCCTCGGAGTGTCATCTGATCACATGCTTCAATAGAAGAGGTTAGACATGAGGAAAATCTGACCTTTTGTACAAAGCAGGTAGCATGGTCAATATCACACATTTGCTTACATTTAAATAAGGACCTAGAAATAGTGCAGAATCTTGAATATGAAATATTCAAGATATTGAACATTTACTTTCTTTGTTTTAAATATTTCAACATTTAAAAACCTTCTGTTTATTTCCAATTTTAAATGAAAACAAAAATCCCAGATTTTCAATGTGGTCTCAGTAGTTTGGATCCCACTGTATATCACGTGCAAGTAGTTAACAGTTTCTATTCATTTATTTGAGTCGCTGTTTCGTGTCTGAATCTCAAATGCCGGTTTTATTGTGTATATAGTGCACTTCCTAGGGCTGTAACACTATCTTGTACCCTGTGCAGTGAGCATATATAATGAATAGGAAGGCATATATCTGTGTTGAAGGCTTTAAAAAACAATTCTTGCATAAAGACTATTAAAAAGATACATTTTTATATGGATCTCAGGGAAGAAATTTAAACTAGACCTAAATATCAGTAACAGGAAAACATTACTGTGGGTAATGTAACGTTAAAAATGAATATTGACGATTCTTATATTCATTGTGTAAGAATAAAGCGACACCTTCATTTTGTGACTCTGTTATCGTCGGCTCAGTAATATATTTCAGTGCATGTGAATACTAAATGTAATGTGTGCGTATTTGTTTTCGGGGAAATTGCTAATAATGCTTTATACAAGGCCAATAATGTCTAATTAATGGCACTTCAGTTTGTTATTCCTCATCTGCACTCAGGTTAATGATGACAGATCCTCCTGTATATCAGCTGTTATTGATCACACTGCTGCACAACGGTCACCTCACTGTGCAATGAAATAGTATAAAACACACACACACTCACACACTGCATTTCACTCTGGAGTGTGGCATCTCTGTGTGAATGAATAATAGACAAATAAATTATGTTGTCGTCGTTGATTTTGTCATCATCACGATTAAAAATTGAGCTATGGTGTAAATGAAGAGTGTAGATACACTCTCTTTCTTCTCATCTTGTCTGGCTGTATCTCTGTCTCTGAACAGATGTGATGTCAGGCCACACACACACACACACGCTCACCGGCCACTTGTGTGTTAATAAAACTAGCTTGAATGTGACATTTGCAGAGAGCATGTTAAAGTTCACTCAACGTCATAATTACAGAGCGACTGCACCCTTATTCTGCCTGTCAGATTCATGGTGGGAGAGTGAGAGACAGACAGACAGTGCGCTGTAAGCGTATAGCAGAGCCGTTGGTTTAATTCAGAGAGAAAGTGGAGGTGATGGTGGAGTGTGTAACATCGCGCCGTGCTGTGTTCAGCACCAGATCGAATGACCGTGTCGTTTATTCACAGTGCTCTCTGCACGTGTTTCTACTAGAAGGTCAAAGCTTTTGAAGAATGTGAGGAACAACATTTTATAGGGAACTGAAGTGGTAATTTTATCACCTTCTTACAGACAGACAGAGAAAGTTTAGTCATTTTATTTCACAGTGTCCATCGTTTTATCATTCTATAATATTTACACACTGCCGAGCCTGGACCTTGATAACACAAATGTCACATTATTTAAATAACTTATTATTAATTAGGACACGGTCAAGAGAATGTCCATATACAGAAAAATATGCAGACATGAGATTAAGAGACAATGAGAGACTCTCTTAGATCAAGAAAGACCAAGAGATACTGTCTGAGATTGAGAGACATAAATATATACTGTCTGAGAGCGAGACAGACATTAATCTGAGATTGAGACAGACATTAATCTGAGATTAAGACAGACACAAGGAGATATCGTCTGAGATTGAGACAGACACAAATATATACTGTCTGAGATTAAGAGAGACATAAATATATACTGTCTGAGATTAAGAGAGACATAAATAGATACCGTATAAGATTAAGAGAGGCATAAAGAGATACTGTCTGAGATTGAGAGATAAAGAGATACTGTCTGAGATTAAAACAGACAAATATATACTGTTTTAGGTTATGGGGACATAAAGAGATACTGTCTGAGATTGAGAGAGACATAAAGAGGTACTGTCTGAGATTGACAGAGACATAAAGAGGTACTGTCTGAGATTGACAGAGACATAAAGAGATACTGTCTGAGATTGACAGAGACATAAAGAGATACTGTCTGAGATTGACAGAGACATAAAGAGATATTGTCTGAGATTGACAGAGACATAAAGAGATATTGTCTGAGATTGACAGAGACATAAAGAGATATTGTCTGAGATTGACAGAGACATAAAGAGATATTGTCTGAGACATAATGAGATATAGTCTTTTATTTAGAGAGACTATTTCTTAAGAGACTGAAATCGTGAGAAACAAGGAATTGAGAGATATATATTGTTATTAGAGAGTAAAAATGTTATTGCAGACATCAACCAGATAGGTCTATAAAGGCAGACAGCTTGAGATTGAGAGAGTCATAAGGAGATACCGGGGGAATGAGAGACATAAAGAGAGACGCAAGAGCGAGAGAGAGAAAGGTGTATAAATTGTGTCTTCAGAGGGATTTAGTTGAGTCTGCCTTGTGTAACATTTAGGATTCAGTTACTGAGACTCCCAAGGTGACCGGCAGAAAATTCTTTCTCTCTCTCTCTCTCTCTCTCTCTTTCTCTCTGTCTTTTTGATCACTGTGGATTTTCAAGTTTCCTCCCAGCAGGGCCTGAGTACCCTGGGGAAGGTGCCCTAATAATTGGCCTTCAGGTTGCATTAAAGGCAGACGTGTGTCTGGAGGCGCTCCAGCCCCTCTCTATGACCCCCCAAGAGCCAGCCTGATCCAGCCTGGGGGATTATGGGTACAGTGTATGTGTTTGTTTTGGCGTTGTAAGGCGTCTAAGCTCAAGCAATAAGCCAAGAGCCACAGGATAAAAAATGAAATGCTTTAAACATGGCTGTCATGCAGCAGCTGTATGAGAAGAGGTGACCATCAGACTGCAACGGGCCAGCAGCGTGCTCTGTAAACACATCTGTGCTGACATTCAAGCTGTTATTTCCCCTTATAAATAAATAAAGGAAAACTCAATGAAATACTTCTCACATGCAAAATAGTGTGCAGAGTAAATAAATAGTCCGGTGTGCCAGAGTGTGCTGTTTCTAAGAGCTTAATGAGCTAGATAAATATGGAATAAGCTCGACCTCGGTGCCACAGAGAAGAGTGCTCGAACCAGATGGAAGCAGATTATAGACAAATCAGTGTGAATTATTGAAAACAGTGAGAACATCAAGTATCTCCTGACTTAATACTGATAAGCACCATATTTTACTACGCAATATATGTTTTAAACCTTCAAGTTCTTTAGCTTCTTGGTGCCTTTTAGTTTAAAGGAGGTTACTGCTAATGAGAACAAATTGTTGAGCTATTATTTATAATCAGAAAGGTGACTTCAGTTACTCTTTTGCCTTGTATCTTAGTAGTAGATAGTAGGTAGTAGAGCTCACTTTAGTTAATTGCATTTTCAAATTAGCATCATGCATACTTTTTCAGTCAACAATCTACTTAACGTCCTTCCTTCATCTTTATTTATTTTTTTATAAAACTCAATCCGTCACCATTCAGAATGTTATAGACTGTATCTAAAAAGAGATGTTGTCATTTTAAAAAAAAAAAAATTATGTAATATAACATTAGTTAAGTTCTTTCCACATGTAACTTTGCTTTCTCCATCTTAGCTAAACACAACACTCTGGATGGAGTGCTGCACAGAGTATATCACAAGAACTTTTGTATGAAATTACTTGTATGTACAATGCCCCGACTGAATGTTGTTTCTCAAAAAAATAAGCTTACAAAGCCACAATAACTAGGGCATTAGGTTATATCTAGCCAAAGTTACCACAGGAGGGTATTGCTATCAAACGTAATCGTTAGCTAAGGTTACTACAAGAGGTCCTTGACAGCTAACTGAAGTTACTACACAAGATTAATGACAGCAAGTTTGTTAAACTTACCATAGGCGTTTGTTGATGGCTAGCTAAACTTACCAGTGGAGTTCACTGATAGCTTTCGGATAGATTTCTGTAAAGCTGCTTTGTGACAATGTCCACTGTTAAAAGTGCTATAAAAAAAAAATTGAATTGAATAGCTAGCTAAAGTTACCGCAGGAGTTCACTGATGAACTAGCTAAGGTTGCCACAGTAGGTCATTGATAGCTAGCTAACATTACCACAGAAAGTCATTGATAGCTAGCTAAAGTTACCACAGAAAGTCATTGATAGCTAGCTGAAGTTACCACAGGAGGTCAATAATAGACAGATGAAGTTATTACAGTAGGTCTTAGATGAACTAGCTAAAGTTACCACAGGAGGTAATTGATAACTAGCTAAAGTTACCACAGGAGGTAATTGATAACTAGCTAAAGATACCACAGGAGGTCATTGACGAACTGGATAAAGTTACCACAGTAGGCCACTGATAGCTAGCTAAAGTAACAACGGGACATCATTTGACAGCTAGCTAAAATTACTATGCAAGGTCACTGACGAAGCTAAATTTACCAGAGGTGTGATAGCTAGCTAGAGTTACCACACAAGGTCATTTGACAGCTGGCTAAGTTACACGGGAGGCTACTGCTAGCTAGCTTATAGTGAAGACTAGGAAAAAATTCATATGGGTTAAAGTCAAAAACAAATCTCAATATTAGGTTTTGTTTGTACCAAATGAGCACATATTCAAAGACTAACTGTTACAATGTTTGCTTTGAGATTGAGAGACATAAAGATATGCTGCCTGAAATTAAGAGAGACATAAAGAGCTAATTGTCCTGCATGTTTAGGTTTGCAGTGCGTTATGAGCATGGTGTGTTCTGTAATACTGAAAATAAACTTAGGCAGTGGAAAGTGTCATGTGAGTACACAGGAACTCCAGAACAAACAAGAATGTATGTTGGTTTTTTTTCTTGTCTTCTTGTTCTTGAGAATTTTGCACTATTCAGCAGAACTGATGCAGTCCCATGGAATAATCCACATTTCAGTCGCCTCAGATCACTCTTTCTGAACACATCCAGACCTGAATGCTTTTCTGCACTGAGACATAAGCTTTTTGTGAGTTTCGTCTCCAGCAGTAAAGGTTAATAAGTCAGCATGGCCATTAAAGTGCTTACTGGAACAGAGTGGGCTGTGAGAGTGTATATAAAAGTCTAAGTGAGAACATTTCAAGCACATTTTAAGTTATGGCATCCCTAACCCACTGTAAACTCTGGATTATACAACGTACTCTCGCACATTTACTGCAGGAGCTGCACACTGAGGGCTTTCTGCCTTCCGAGAGGTCAGACCTGTTTTGCAGCTGGGATCCTGTCCAAAAAATCCGCCACTTACACACTCACTCACACCCAGCGTCTATTCTGTTATATAACACTGGCAGGGAGTCAGGCGTAATTGCTTCATAAACGCGGTTTGGATCTCAGCTTCCCCAGCTGGGGCTCAGGAACACCTGAGGGGTTTCTCCTAAATAAATCGCCTATACACACCCTGAGACAGCCCGACATTTTTATTAGCAGGAGGTATCAAATTTGTTGCCTGTTGCAATCTAACATAATTGGGGTCTTTTGTCGAAAATAGACTTACAGCAATAATGCGCAATAATCCAACTGCTTTACAATCACAAGGTTATTTTGTTTGTAGAACTGCTGGGGTTTTTGACTCCACACTTGTTGATCTGACCTCCTGGAAATAGACGGCTTGTCTCAAACACTAGTCTTTGATTGAATCTAATCTGCGAAACGTATTAGATTTATTCTTACATTAGCAATCATGGAGACAACTAGCACAAACAACTAGCACAAACAACTAGCATACTAGCCAGTAGAAGCCATTAGAAATGTGTTGTGCATCTTGTACATGGCAGTAAATGATTCTGCTTTTGATTTGAATTGTGGTGTTTCTTTCAAGAAGCATTTGGTATGATTTTCCCATGGCTCTGGGAACTGGCAGTCAGATGGTGCGAAGTGGTTGTGGCAGATGCTGATGCTGAGTAGCGGGAGTGATGGATAAGAAAAGCTAGAAAAGGGCAGAGAAAACAGTGCTGAAATGATGAAATCACGAATCAGGAATGATCATGTTGCTGGATAAACCGAACCCACTAGAAATGCGTCCAAGCTGTTTTTTTCGCGGCACGTAAATAAATAATTAAATGATGGCTGTCTTTCGAATTGTGGCTTCTCTAGTGCTGGAGCTATAGGGCTTAGAGCATTCAGCAGCTGCAGGCAGGTTTACACAAAACTGCATGAGATCTGTAGCAGCCTCAGTCTGTAGCAGTTTCAGTAGCCTCCCTGCCTGTCAATCTCGCCAAAGGAGGAGTGGCTTCTTGTTCCAGGGTCCCCGGTTTGTTCCTGAGCTCGAGTTCGAAGTGGCTTCTGTGCGAAATTTTGCGTGTTCATGTTTTGCATGAAAAATTTGTTATTATAATTATGCAGTTCTGTGCAAAAGTCTAAAGAATTTATGTAGCGCTAAGACACTTTCAAAAATAATGAAATATCAGAATAATCACCATATCAGCATTAAACAGTAAAACAACCAAATTTGCCTTTTATAAAGGCGATAAATTGTCGTCTTTTCTATGGAAACTGACTGCTAGGTTGACCAAGGTTCTTGGATGAACGTGCATTGGAATAAAAAAAATTCAATCAGAAGTATGATGTTACATATATTCTTTCATATAATCCATTGCTTACCACAAAATACAAAAAAAAATTCTCTGTAAGAAACAAATATTTTTTAAGTTTGGAAACCTATTTCTCTTTTCTATGAGCATTCTAATGCAACAGGCGCAAAATGGACATCTAGGACAAAATTGATAGAGGAATGTAGCATGAGACTTTTTCACAGTATTGTATGTAGTAGGTGTGAATTATCTCATCTCAGAAGGAGAGATACACACCTTTAACTGCTTGGCTCGCTGTATCTTGTGAACAACCAACACTTATAGGACGTTCTTTCTCACTCAAAAACAGGAGTCATTGTTCTGTGTTTCAGGAAGGTTTCTGTTTTGGTTCTCCTGGATATGGCTCCTTTACTATTTACCTTGCTGGAGAATTTGACATTCGTTCTAAAGCTGAGTGTGTGTGTGTGACAGGGCTGGATCAGGCAACGTGGCACTTTTCTCCCAGACTTACTGACACGCTATCGAAGCCTTGTCAGCCTGTCAGATAAACAAGCTGTTAAAAAGATTTCTCTTCTCTCTTGTTGTTTTTCTTCACTGAAGGACATAGATAGCCCCATTACAACAGCAGCATGATTCAGTCTGACGTGAGTTTTTGTTGATTTTTATGGTGTAAAGTCATGGTTAGTTTGTCATTAAGAGATGTATAGCAGGCCTGCAAGCCGTCTTCTCGTTTTGCTTGTTTTTAAGTCTGGCTTTACTCCGTATTCAGGAAGGATTCTGACTCTGGAGCTTCTCCATGTGTAAGATGTGTGAGGAGACAGACAGCCCAAGTGCTTGTGAATCATTCCCCTGGCTCAGGGGATTAATGATAATGAACACAACTTGTCAATCGATCACTGGTGCTTTCCTCTTCAAGTAATCCAATTATTTGTAGGCTACAGTTTTTCCTCAGCAGTCTTGACTTTTGTTCTGGGTCTAATAACTAATCATGTATTTTTTAGTTATATAGATGCTTTAATAAGTGAATCCAATCCAAGCACAGAGCTGAGTGGTTTTATATTGTTTTATATTTCTGTATTAAACATGGTTGAACGATGCAATATTTTACATGAGTCTGATTTCCTACCCTTTTATTCACTGCAGCTCTTTGTTTGCATTGGTAGCGCGATAACTTGCAACCATGCCACAATGATAAGTTAATAGGCTTTAATATTTTTTAAACACTGACAAGATTCACAGCACCAGCATTTTCAATCAGACAAACACCATCCATCAAACACCAACATCCTTCACCACTCATCATCACTAGACGTTCTACACCAGTCACATCAGAAACCACCATTAAACACCAGCTTACAGACCTTCTTCAACAAACTTCAACACCAACCTTTCTCTTTCAAACACCAAATATTCCACTGAACCCCAAATATTTTATCAAACACAAACACCAGATTTGACCCTTTAGGCATACACCAGCATTCTTCATCAAGCACCACCAAACACTCTCTTCTCCTTCAGTCAAGATTAGACACTGTCAGATACCATCAAATACCACCATTTACCATCAAACACCAACGCATTCCAGAATTCACCATCAAACACAAATTATTCTCCATCAAATACCAACATTTACTATCAAACACCAACATATTCCAGAATTCGCCATCAAACATATTCTCCATCAAATACCAACATTTACCATCAAACACCAACGCATTCCAGAATTCACCATCAAACACAAATTATTCTCCATCAAATACCAACAATTTCATTAAACTCCAACATTTTCCATCTAACATCAACATATTCCAGAATTCACTGTCAAACACAACTATTTTCTTCAGTATTCCATCAAACTTACATCAAACACACTTCAGTATTCTTTATAAAACACCATCATTTTCAACCACCAGTACTCTCCATCAACTGCCAGTACTCTCCATCAAACACCAAAACACACCAGCACTGTTCATTAAACACTATTATTCTCCATTAAACACCATCATTTTCCATCAACCACTGACACACTGCAGTATACCTGTCAAACACCAGTGTTCTCCATCACATTTGACATCAAACCCCAACACTCCAGCATTTATTATCAAACACTAGTATTAGTCAGCAAATACCAACATTTGCCATCAAACAGTAACACATTGCAATATTCTTTAGAAAACACCAAAATTTTCCATCAACCACCAATAGCTATTCTCCAAGAACCACCAGTACTCTCCATCAAACACCAACTTTTTCCATGAAACACCAACACACACCAGTATTCCTCATCAAACACCAATATTCTCTTTCAAACACCACTATTTTTTCACCAGACTCCAATACACTCCAATACTCTCCATCAAACACCATTATTCTCTCGCAAACCATGTCCCCAAGTACGTCTTAGGACTGTGAATGGCACTGATTGCATTTCAGTGTGGCACTAATGAATTACTTTCACTTCTAAAAAAAGTCTTTGTTTAATTCATAAAAAAGCAATCCCGTGCTGATTGTTTTTCACC
>CM040458.1:26010886-26035977 GCA_022758105.1 Pangasianodon gigas | reverse complement strand
GGGGGGGGGGGGGGTGGTGGGTGTGTTTAAGGGTTGGGTAAACAGTTGCACTCAGCTGCAGTTTTGTATCATTCAGTTTATCAGGATGTGATCATTTTCTTCTCTGCTGTTTAGATCTCATCAGAATGAGGCCCACTGACAGCATAAACACAGTCTCAGTTTCCATATTTGTTCTTCAGCATTGTGTGTGAAGCCTGGTGTCATGTTTCTCTGGGCCTGTGTGTTATCACATGCTAACTGTAAGACTGATGCTGTAGATAACGGTGTGCTTACGGCAGGGATGTTAGGTGCTGACTCGGCTCATGCCTGATCCAGCAAAACGCTACTCTGAGTGCATTTCTCCCTGCGACGACTCGCCTCGTCTTGGGAAGTGATCCATTAGCTGTGGTTCCCAGAGCCTGAAGAAAGACGTCTCAATCCACTCTCATCTTGGTCTTCATGTCCTATTTTACTTTTTTTCTCTTTTTTTACTCAGTTATTTTGTTAAGTATACTCATTTTTTATTGGAACTGGCAGTTTTAAATGCAGCACTGCCAAAGCAATGGCAGGGGAAGTGAGGGGTGGGCCATATAACCAAAATGAGGATCAGAATATATAATTTGTGTATCATTATCTGCCAACATCAGTTATGTATTTTGTTGATACATTGATAAATTACTGTACATCATGGGCTTGTTCAGAAGTACTGCAGGCCAATATTTAACCATACTTTATCACAAACTCACTTTTTATATATACTTCTGTTGCAGTGTACTTATTTTTTAATGGAAATGCAAAAAGTACACAACAAAATTCTGAATTTCTCAGTCTTCTTGAATCTATTATCTTAACTGATGACTTCCATTGGTTGTTTTTCACACTAATGTAAACTTTTATTTAGTTTTTATTTAGCAGTAGTTTTAGTAAAGTACTCTAGTTTGTGTCTGTCTGAGAATCTTTTCGAGAATTTAGGCTAGGTTCCGGTGACTTACGTAAGTTTTCGAAAGTTTTAGTATATGGCTTGGAATAGATTTGATGTAACAAGTTGGTGGGGAATTACAGCATTTATTGGTGGAAGATAAAATAATAATATTGTGATAAATTACGCAACAGTAGGCTTTTCTGAGAGTATCACTGTCGAACTCCATTCATACTCAGAGCTTCAGTTAATTTTCACATCAAACATCAGATTAGGGACACAATATGATCTCAGTGTTGGTGCCAGACAGACTGGTTTGAGTATTTCAGAAATCCTCTAATCTCCTGTGATTTTTCTGGAAAAAGACCAATCTTCTAATGTTCAGCTGTCTAGTTTCATTGATGCTGTTCCCAAGGCAGCCTCAGATTCCTGACAGGAGTGGAACCTGATGTGGTCTTCTGCTGTTGTAGCCCATCCACTTCGAGATTCAGCATGTTGTGCATTCTGGGATGCTTTTCTGATCACAGCAGGTGTAAAGAGTGATTATTTGAGCTACTGTGGCCTCCCAGGAGATATCTGAAATACTCAAACCAGCTCATCTGAAATTAACAACCATACCACGATCAAAAAATCACAATTTTTCCCCCTTTCTGATGTTCGATGTGAACATTAACTGAAACCCTTGACCTGTATCTGCATGATTTTATGCATTGCGCTGCTGACACGTGATTGGCTGATTGGATAATTGCATGAATGAGCAGGTGTACAGGTGTTCCTCATAAAGTAACCAGTGAGTGTTTTTGTACCGAATGTTTCATTTTTCTTCTTAGATCAGTTTTTCACAGATTTTTTTGTCCTTCTCTGCTGATCTAGTAGCGAACGTAAATATTATGAATCTTGGATCTTATCCTGATTATCTAGCCTGTTTATTGACAGCAATACCAGTAAAGCCCTGTTTAACTAAACTATTGTTGTCTGCTTAATTTTTAACCATATACAATTAATTATACATTTAAACTGATAGTATTACTTATGGGAATTTTTTTAACGTCTTCATCAGTGAAAAAAAAACTAATAGTAATAAGAGTATACTTTCTAACACACTGCATTTTTATTACTGGATTTAATATGCATAACTGAAAGTTAGAATAAGGGTCATTAGAATGATTGATATTGTATCTCGCTTGTCTGACTTAGCAGGCTCTTCTCATCACAGAAGATGTTGCTAATGTGCTCAGCCTGTTGTTGTGGAAAAGTGTTTTTTATTGTGCAGTCAGAAAACATGGCAACAGTGCTGCCGATTTTCATTTGGACTTATTCTGGATGATGTCTTAATTATAGGTTCTGTAGATGTGCAGTTACAGTTTAAACAGCATTGCTGTAAGTCAGGGCCTGACCAGTGGGTAGTTTTGTTTTTCAGTCATTAAAATTAGGCTGGGTCAGATATTTTAGGAGGACGGGTAATTATTCCAATGCTTTTTTTTTTCCCTGTCTGTGTGCTTTGCATGTCTGTCTCTTTATATCAGTGCATGTTCTTCCTCCAGTCTGGAAGCTGCATTGTTTATTCCTCCTGTCTCATGTCTGTACAGTCACAATCATTTAAGAAGGCGCCTGCTGAGCCCACCATCAGTGTGCATGCTGCCTGCAACCAGGAGAATGCCAATGGCTCTGATTGAACACCGTTATCTTCCGCTCTCATCATATTTCTTGTGATATTTGAGGCTTGCAGTGAGCCGTTAAAGGTTTTTGAAGCCACGGGCAAGAATTTTTGCACATATACTATGTACAGTGGTGTCCAGACATCTGTGTCAAATAAATTGACCTATGCTTTGCCACAATATATTATACTGTAAGTGGGCAACAATAGCATTTATTGGTTGAGGTGCTAAATGTAAATTCTAAATGTAAGTTAGAAAAAAGATGGAAAAATTATAAACGGACCCTGAAGCCCTGTCTTTGACCCATTAACTCCAGCAATATTGTCTTTGAAAAACAGACAACCTGTAGACTGTAAGGATATCGACTGTCTATGTTTATTCAAGCCTGGAGTGCATGGACAAGAGTTTTGATATATTTTTTTTTTTTGCAACAGGAAGTGACCTCAGTATAGGGGTCGCATGAAGAACTTAAGTGCTCCATAGAGAATATTAGTATAGCAGTCTGAGAAAACTTTACACATGGTGGAATTTTGACATTTTTTTATATAAAAATAAATTTTTTTCATATAATTCAGAAAACAATTTCCACAACTGAAATATTTTCTGCTTTTGCATGTATCTCAACAATACGGAAAGAGCTAGCATTTTAAAATGACAAGGGAGAAAATTGAATTTAAACATTTTATTCTTGCAGTCAAACTGAATTAATTAGACTTGCAGGATGTCTGTTGTCTACAGCACATATCTACCCAACTACTTTATCAAAGTGTGACATTCACTGTGTGAGGAAATCACACTTAGCTATCAAAGTTTTCGACATCTTTAGGCAGACAGACTCTTTTTACCATCGTAATTTATTAAACTGTCTCTTTACCCAGCATGATCTTTGAGAGCCTAGGCAAGGTTAGAAAGTAAATAAATATATTTACATGACATTTAATGTTGAGCTGTGAAAGAATGTCATTGGCAGAAAAACCCAATTTTGGCCGAAAAAAGCCAAATTTTGTTGCCTTTTGGGCTCTTTGACAGAATTCAGCCTCTATGCCATCTGATGTGTTTTCCCAGACCGCCACTCAAATAGTATATGAAAGGAGACCAGTAAGTAGTGACTACAGTGATCACATATATAATTAGCCAAGTCGTTATGTAGCACATTTGAAGACAAATGTCAGCAAAATTTCTGTACTGTAAAATTAAGTTAAATAAAACAATAAGAGACAGAAAAAGACAGAAAATTTAAATTGAACTGGGACTGCCTTATAAAAAGTTATTCCATAATCTTAGAGCAGCAGCATACACAATATGACCAAAAGTATGTGGACCCCTGTCCATCACACCCATATGTGGGCCTTCACCAAACTATTGCCACAAAGTCAGAAGCACACAGTTGTATAGAATGTCTTTGGATGCTGTAGCGTTACAATGTCCCTTCACTGGAACTAACAGATCCAAACCTGTTCCAGCAAGACAGTGCCCCTGTGCATAATGCGAGCTCCCTGAAGACATGGTTTGCCAAGGTTGGAGTGGAAGAACTCGAGTGTCCTGCACAGAGCCCTGACCTTAATCCCACTGAACACCTTTGGGATGAACTGGAACACCAACTGCACCCCAGACCTCCTCACTCAACATCAGCACCTGACCTCACTAATGCTCTTGTGGCTGAATGAACACAAATCCCCACAGCCACACTCCAAAATCTAGTGGAAAGACTTCGTAGAAGAGAGGAAGTTATTAAAACAGCAAAGGGGGACTAAATCTGGAATGCGATGTTCAACAAGCACATATGGGTCTGATGGTGAGGTGTCCACATACTTTTGGCCATATAGTGTAGAATACCAAATTGCCTTTGAACCATGCTTGAGAATGTGGAGTGGTTAAACACTACTGAATAGAGGATCGTAATGCTCTCGAGATGGTATGGAAGCAGAGAGCTTTAAAACGGCAACAAAAAAACTTGAATCTCAGTTTTCTATTTGGCAGGTTTCCAGCGAAGGCCAGTACAGGGGAGAGGTTATTCCCTTTTTTGTATCCATCAAGAGCCTCACAGCTGTATTGTATTATATTGAAACAGCTACAGTATTAACAAGATAGTCTGACAGGTTGCCATGTCAAGGGAGTTAAGAATAGTCAATACAGGCAAAAATAAACATGTGAATGATAGTTTCCAGGCCTTCAAATGACAAGATGTGTTTAATTCCAGCTGTATTAAAGGTGGGAAAACCTGGAAATAACATTCTTATGGCCACGGTTATTTACTTGTCAGATTTCAAGCCAGAATTGAAAGAAAAAAGACAGAGCTTGTATGAGAGTTAAAGCAATCAGAAAAAAACTCTGATGAATCTGTCATCTAAAATCACACCAAGTGTCTTATCAGTTTGTGCCTGGAGTGTGGATGGTGATTGAGAGGTCTGGCATGAAGAAGCTCTTAGATAGAAGGAGGATCAGTTCTGTTCTGTCACGATCGAGTTTCAGATGATGGGGCTCTCAGAAGAGGAAGAGAACTCAGACAGTCTGATATATTCTGATAGACTTGAGAGATGGATAGAGGAACAAGAGATATAAAGTTGTGTGTCATCAGGGTATCAGTACTAAGGGAAGCTATGCGATCACTGATTACACTGATTTAGTGTTGGAATGGGGACAAAATGTATTCATGAAAAATTTTGTATACATTTTCTAAAACAGTTCTTAGTGGCACTTAGTACTTTTTAGTCCTATTGGAGCAAAGTGAGAAGTGGCAACTAAATTGAAAATAATCCCTGGTGTTTCTCTCTCTCTCTGCGTGTGTGTGTGTGTGTGTGTGCTCTTGCAGTGCGGGACCCAAAGGAGATAACATCTACGAGTGGAGGTCCACCATCCTGGGTCCTCCGGGCTCTGTCTATGAGGGTGGCGTGTTCTTCCTGGACATCACCTTCTCCTCAGACTACCCCTTCAAGCCTCCAAAGGTAAACATGTCGTGTGAATCTGCACTTTGTTATGGGTTTAGGTAACAGTAGTACTGATAAGGTTACACTTTGCTGGTTGTACCATACTGCCTCTGCCTTTACCATTTGCTTTATAGCTAAAGACTGTAGTGGAAATGTGCAAAAAGTTCCTGTAGGGGAAACATGCCTAAAGTTCCTAAGTACCTAAAAAGTCTACTGTGGTGAAAACATGCCTAAAGTACCCAAGTTCTTGAAAATTCTCATTTGGTGTAAACATGCCTAAAGTTCCTAAAATGATTCCTGTTGTGGAATCAGGCTTAAAATTCCTATGCTCAGAAAAGTTCCTGATTCTCTGAAAGGTTCCAGAAAAGGCTCCTTTGGTGGAAATGTGTCTAAAGTTCCTAACGTCTTGAAAAGGTTCCTGTATTGGAAACATGTCTAAAAGTTCCCATAGTGTAAACGTGCCTAAAGTTCCTGACTGCCTGAAAAGGCTCCTTTGGTGGAAAAGTGCTTTTAGACCTTCTGTTTTTTATGCTGTGTAACATCTTTTATGCTGTGGACTGTCTGCAGTTCCTCCACTTTAACCATCAAGGGCATGTGTGTTGAATATTGTTTGCAGTCAGTGTGTGGTTATGTTTAACACTGTTTTCCATTCTGTCACTCTTCACTAACTCCAGTAGAGTCGATATTGTAGAACACACAGAGGACTCTTCGGAGTCAAAATCATGTGTTAATAATTGTGTCATGTGTTAAGAGATTGTGTTTGTGCAAAGATGAAGATCGACAGTAGTGATAAACAGGGTATATCCTTACTCTCTACTCTCCTTCTCTGATCTGAAACAGAGCTAACAATCATTTATGAAGTCATCTTCTGCTGGTTTCTGATGGCTGGTCTTGCTCGGTTTGTGGTCCACTAATGCGTACTTGTCCTGCAGATTGTGGCTAGATGAAGGGCTGATGGGAAATGGGCAGAACTATGAGAAAAAAGCAAGATAGTTTTTTCACTGGGAGAAATCCCTGAAACTCAGCAGCCTGTTCTCCCAAAGCCCAGCACTAAGAGGCTCATGGGAGCTCGGGGATTGAGGGTTGAGGCTGTTTGGAGAAGCTCAGGAGCAGCTGGGTGATTTTTCAATCTGCCTCTGTGATTTACTGTGTTCCACTCCCTTTCTTTGTCTTCCTCTTCATTTCTCTCTTTCTTATTCTCTCACTGTCCCTTTCTGTCTCTCGCTACCCTGTTTCTCTTCCTCTTTTCTCCCTTTCTTTTCATTATTGAGGAGTTTTTGCTGATCACTTGTGATCTCTCTCTCTCTCTCTCTCTCTCGCTCTCCTTCTCTCCCCCTCCTTTAATTTTTTTCTCCTCTCTGCCATCATCTTGTGCTGTGGTAATGGTTTGTGTAAGGCAGATTATAGCGTGCTGTAGTGTCATGTTACGCTAGACAGTTATGATCCAGATGCACATTAAAACTGATCTAGGGTTAGCTCAAAGCCCTCCACTGTACAGTGATTGACGAATCATGGCTTAGCAAGCAGAGCCACTGAGTTGAAATGGTGGTGATTTTTTAATAAGGTGTGACTGCAAATTAATTTTGAGGCTACAAGAAAATGTAGTGGGTTAATATGTTTAGTCCACAAAGAAAGTATCTTACTATGTTGTGGCCAGAAGATACCAAAGTCATGCCCAAGAGCTGTGTAATGAGCCCGTGAATTATTACAGTATATGACCATCACACCCATATGTGGTTCTTCCTCAAAGTTGGAATTGTATAGGATGCATTACAGTTTCCCTTCACTGGAACTGAAAGGCACAAACCTGTTCCAGCATGACAACAACCCTGTACACAATGCGAGCTCCATGAAGACATGGTTTGCCAAGGCAGGAGTGGAAGAACTCAAGTGTCCTGCACAGAACCTTGACCTCAACCCCACTGAACACCTTTGGGATGAACTGGAACACTGACTGCACCCCAGACCTCCTCACTCAACATCAGTGTCTGACCTCACTAACGCTCTCGTGGCAAAATCTAGTGGAAAGCCTTCCCAGAAGAGTGGAGATTTTTATAACAGCAAAGGGGAATAAATCTGGAATGGGATGTTCAACAAGCACATATGAATGTGATGGTCAGATGTCCACATACTTTTGGCCATGTCTCAATACCAGTGACCTAGTGGACCAGTATCAGAATGTATTTTTTGATAGACTTCAAAGCACTTTTGTAAGTCGCTCTGGATAAGGGCGTCTGCCAAATGCCATAAATGTAAATGTAAATGTAAATGACTCATCTTCATGCTTAGGTTACTTTGGCCTCAATGGTCTAATTCAATTGGTTTCTCATTTTTTTCAATCATTTAAAAATACAATAGCTGCTATGAGTTGAGTATGTCATGGCCACCAAATAGATCTTGGGAAACCTAATTTGTCGACTTAATATATTCATTTTCAGCCACAGCTTATTAAAATAACCACCATGTCCCCTCAGCGGCTTCATAACATGCACAACAGATCGTTGAAATCCCAAACGTTTTGGGCGTGGGGTTTACTAATTTATCGTTTGTGTTTATGTACACAGTTATTGTAATCCTGTGCTTAGATTATTTGGTTAAAGGAATACTGGTTAAATGTTTTTTCAACATTATCTCCGTGTGTCGCATCTACAGCATGTGGGATTACCAAGAACAAGAATTTTCATCCTGAGAAAACAAGGAATAGCTGTTTATTCCAAACTCACTTATAATGGAAGTCAAAGGACAGTTGTTGTTTATTAAGAAACATTTATACCATAGCCCTCTGGAATTCACAGTTCTGATTGGGCAAAAGGTGTTGTATTAAAAAGCTGCAAAAAAGAAATACTGGTGAAGGAAAGACTGTTTATAGCTGCTATAACGTAAGAGATAACAGAAACTTACTTGTTTTATAGATGACCTACAACATTAAACATAACAGTAAATGGATTAAATATACAAGATATTGTTCTTTAATGAATGCATAATAATAATTGTTTGGCAAATTGCTTTGGTATAGGAGGAATAAAACACCACACAACGTGCTGTTATTGGAAAATAATCAGCTTCGGGGAGGTAACAGTAATTCGGTTTTATTCCTTACCTAAAATAAGAGATTATATAACTCAGAGTACAACAGTTAGACTCTAATTATAAAGGCGTTAGGATGAGACACACATGAAAGAAAGTCCTACCAAAGCTGTTCTGAGTTTTGTCCAACTTCTCAGTCTGGAGCAACATAGTAACACACTTTTCCTGAGGTTTTTGTGGTGACCTGTGCATCATCCACTGTGTGTGGAAATGGAGACACTTGTGTTTTTACATTAAAGTAACAATGCTAGATTGTTTGTTTCTTAATTAGCAAACTTTGTTTTTTTTTGTGAACCTGAATGAAATGATGAGGAGCTGCAACAGATGGAGGAGGACAGGAGACAGAGGGAAAGCGACCTGCCGAGGCAGGCAGAAGGTACAGCTGCCAGGTTGGAAACAGAGACGGTGGTGGTGATTTGTTAGTGAATTAGCTTCCCTTCGCCCCTCTGTGGCGAAAACGTGCATCTGTCTTGTTTTTCCATTAAATCCACCCACACGATTTGATGATAGTGTTTTACAAACATGTGTGCTTCACAGAAATCATTTATTTTTGGAGTTTATACCATAGTGCGGTTAAATTCTCAAATCCGATTGATCAGAAGATTCATTTTATACAAATGCACGCCTCGGACAGTAGTTCCAGCTGTTTAAATTAATGCACTCATGTTTCTATAGAAACATCTCATTCACACGGACTTCTATGGAGGACACTTCACATAATCTAAGTCTAATAATAAGCTTTTCTTTTAATAAAGAAAAAAATATAATCATTGATGTGGTGATGTTTTTAGTTCAGAGACATTTATGTGGCATTTATAACTATAAACAACTGTTTACAGTTGCTATAACGTAAGTAGTAACAGGAACTTACTTGTGTCTTGAACGTGCTACAACATTACATGTAACTATATATACAATTAAAAAGTGTGACGTGCCGTTCATTAATCAAATAAAAACTTTAAATGTTGCCAAATCACTGTGATAGGAGAGGAATAACACACTTTGAACCTTTTTGTTATATTAAAATAATACATGGCAGGGTGGTGTGTTGTTGTTTTCGTATATTAGTATTATTTTGTAAATTATTATTTCATATGTTATTATTTCGTATGTTACTTAACTGCGCTTAGACTTCCATTATAAGCGAGTCTGGAATAAACAGGTTTTCTTTTCTTTTCTCAGTACAAGGAAATGTGTCGGTGTTCTGATTTATGGTAATCCCACACACACGGGATGCGAAAATGCTCGACTTTTCCTTTAACATGAGCATAATTTGGCATTATCACATATTTATTTTGAATTTCTGTATTCCTCTTTTCTTTGCTGTGTCCTGTTTCTCTACCAGAGTGTTGGTTCTGTCCTACAGTACCGCTTTGTGGTGTTTAGTGCCCATTGGCTATTTAGGTGTTTTTACAGCCATGTGAGTGGAGTGTGTGTGTGTGTGTGTGAGTGAGAGGGTGTTTAAGTGCAAGTTTGGGCATGTGGATATTTTTAAGTAAGTGTAAATGAGTATGTGTGGATGGGCGCTACAGTTAACAAACCCATGCCTTTATGAGCACTGATAGTTCGCTAGACCTGGTCCTGCTTACAAGCTGCTAAACTCGGCTTATTTTCATTCAGATCTAGATTAAAACCTTGGTGCCGTTATTAAAGGTATAATTTAATAAGCACTAAATCCGGCAGATTTTCCCTTTCTCGCTCTTCTCTTTCTATTTTGTTGTATATGGTTGTGGCACACACCTTGTTAATCAGTTTTTTAAATGAGTATACACTTCAGGTTTTAATTTGTTCGTGCTCACTGACGTGGCAAGGGTTAACGATGATGGAAATAGGATTAGGTTAAGCTGCTTGTATTTCATTAGATAAATACGCTTCCCATTTTAAGTTTGTTAATGAGACTGTCACCTTTGGCTCTTCAATGAAAGCCATGCTAGACGATTTGTATATATCGGTATAACCACATGCCGAATTACACATTTTTTTTACACATCATGATTATTACCTGATTTTTATTTTGCTACACAATATTATTCACAGTTGCTAGATGCATGTTTAAATTTACCTGAGGTGACAGCAGTCCTAACACTGCCTTCTGAATGAACTTTTTATATCATGAGCTTGTTAACCCCAAAATGCTGAAATTGTCCAATGATAAGGGTTCCATTTCTATATCTATTTATAAGTGTTTATAAGTACATACCTTCTCTGAGAGTGTTTGGTTGAGAATGTTTTCGTGAGAGTGTTTTTATGACATAGTGCATATATTATATGGTACTGGTATTGATTGGAGTTTGATGGAGTGTGTTAATATTTAATGGTGAACATTGGTGTTTGTTGGTGTTTGATAGTGTGCGTTGGTGTTTGATGGTGAATTTTGGTGTTTGTTGGCATTTCATGGCAAATATTGGTGTTCGTTGCCATTTGATAGCGAATGGCGGTGTTTAATGGTGAACTTTGGCATTTACTGGCATTTGCTGGCATGCAATGGTGAACACTGGTGTTTGTTGGTGTTTGATGGCGAACCTTGGCATTTGTTGGTGTTTGATAATGAACTTTGTTGTTTTTTGGCATTGATGGCAGATATTGGTGTGTGTCGGTATTTGATGGTGAACTTTGGCTTTTGATGGTGTTTGATGTTGAACTTGGGCGTTTGTTCGCATTGATGGCAGATATTGGTGTGTGTTGGTATTTGATGGTAAACTTCGGCATTTGATGGTGTTTGATGTTGAACTTGGGCATTTGTTCGCATTGATGGCAGATATTGGTGTATGTTAGTATTTGATGTTGAACTTTGGCATTTGTTGGTATTTGATGATGAAGTTTGGAGTTTGTTTGTGTTTGATAGTGAACATTAGTGCTTGTTGGTATTTGATGGTGAATTTTGGCATTTGTTCGCATTGATGGCTTATACTGGTATTTGTTAATATTTGATGGTGAGCTTTGGCATTTGTTGGTATTTGATGGTGAACTTTGGTGTTTGGTAGTGAACACTGGCATTTGTTGGTATTTGATGGTGAACCTCGGCGTTTGTTGGTGTTTGGTAGTGAACATTGGCATTTGTTGGTATTTGATGGTGAACCTCGGTGTTTGTTGGTATTTGATGATGAACTTTGGTGTTTGTTGGTGTTTGGTAGTGAACATTGGCATTTGTTGGTTTTTGATGGTGAACCTCGGCGTTTGTTGGTATTTGATGATGAACTTTGGTGTTTGTTGGTGTTTGGTAGTGAACATTGGCATTTGTTGGTATTTGCTGGTGAACCTTGGTGTTTGTTGGTATTTGATGATGAACTTTGGCATATGTTGGTGTTTGGTAGTGAATATTGGCTTTTGTTGGTATTTGATGGTGAGCTCTGGCATTAGTTGATGTTTGATGATGAACTTTGGTGTTTGTTGATTGACTCTGGTGTTTCTTGGCATTGATGGTGGATATTGGTGCTTGTGGGATTGTGATGGTGAACATTAATATTTGTTGGTATTTGTGAACACTGTAGCTTGATGGCATTTGTTGGGGAATGTTGGTGTTTGATGGAGATCATTGACATTTGTTGGTGTTTGCTGGTGAGCACAGGTGTTTGTTGATGTCTGATGGTGAATGTGTTTGTTGGTGTTTGATAAAGAATGTATTTGTTTCAGGGAGATGTAGGTGAATGATAACAATGGTGAAATGTCCTGAACATGTCGGGTGACTACCTTATGGAGAGTGTTTTGCAGTTTACTGGTGATGTTGTATGCTGCTGTATGAAGATGAAAGTTATTTTTTGGTGTTTGGTTGAGAATGAGAGTGTGTGGGGTCTGTGTTTATGTTTCCCTGACCGTGTTGTGCCCTTGTCTCTCCTCCTGATCACCCAGGTGACGTTCCGTACACGGATCTATCACTGCAACATTAACAGTCAGGGAGTGATCTGTCTGGACATCCTGAAGGACAACTGGAGTCCAGCACTCACCATCTCCAAGGTCCTGCTGTCCATCTGCTCACTGCTGACGGATTGTAACCCTGGTGAGTTCACCAGCACGTTGTTATTACTGTATCACAATAAAACACAGACACGAGAACACGGTAACGGTGTAAACACCACACAGATGTGAAAAATGTGTCCAGTTGTACATAGAAAATAATACATCGAAACACTGCACTGAATACTAGTGCCTTAACAAACACACTAATGCTTTTAATCAGCTTCTTTGGTTGGACAGAGGCAGATCTCATATACTCCATGAAGATAACATGCCCATAAAGATTTGAATATAAAAGCAATATTATGCAAATAATTCAGTGTCACGATACAGATGTAACTAAACCACATGACTAACACTGCTGATATTACAGTGCAACACTAAACACAGCACACAAAACTAATGTGTGTATCTCAGTACTCAGGGAACTAGCACCTGTTTAGCTAGGCAGTATTTTAGATATTTTCATGACATCATAATTTAGTTTTGCTGAGGCTTTGCTAGCAAAGCTCCAACTATAACATACCACAACATGGAGGAAAAACTAAACAACTGGTACAAAAGTAGACGTGAATGTCTAAATAGTTGTTAAGTGAGTAACAATGTGTATATAAAAGCACTGATATCTGATAATATCAGTCACTATTAGCTGTTAGAAAGTGACATACCTGCCAACCTTCAAGAATCGTGTATCGGAGCTCCGTATTTCAACATTGGAGTATGTGTGTATGAGTTATCACTCAAAATATGTAAAAAGCTCACTATTTTTTTGTCCCCAAAAAGTAGATGAACCGATCAACATATGAATCTGGAATGACTGACATTTTTGCTGGTGTTGGTTTTGAATTCTCTGATATTAACTGACCCCCTGGAAGCCCCGCCTCCTTCTCCTCATCTCACATTAGTAATCATTTACACGATGCGCTCGTCTAGAGATGATTTTCCCGCTTGAAAGATGTGGCCTTGCTGTCTGTCAAGGTAAATGGAGAATGTGAAGTAAAATCTATCAGTGCATGCTCAACTCAGCTGACATTAGACACGTATAAAAGTAACATCAGTTAACTTGATTTATTAAGGATGCACCGGAATTTTGGCCACCGAAAATGCTCAAAATCCGCCAGAAAGAGAAAAAAGGCTGGAAATCTTGACCAAAAAAGATTGGTCTACAATAAAGTGTCACCTCTAACACTTCAGAAAGAAGTACTCCCTTCCTTTAGCAAAACTATGCATTAGTGCTCTTTTGGGTTGGCAGTTCTGCAGTCAAAATGACCTGAGCCTCATCTCCATAATGTAAAAAAAAAAAAAAAACCAGCTACTTGGGTTGGTTAGCGCCATATTGCAAAAACAAATCTTTCCACTTTCAGTAGAAAATTTTAAATGGGTCACTTTGAGAGATATAAGCGTGAAAATAGTGAAGCACTTTTCCATTTAAAGATAAGCTGTTATTAGCAGGTAAGCTGGACCGAGACAGTTTGAGGAAGTGTTTCATTTGGCCTGTTTTTATCACCACTTCTGCGTGATCTAATTTCAGACGTGGGCTCGACTCAGAGCGATCAGTAACTAAAAACAGCCAGACAGAAGCTCAATGTGCATTTGGCCTCGAGGCTCCAGTTTCAGATCCTCAGTTAAGGGCGTGTGGTGCTCAAGTGTGTGTGCGTGTGTGTGTGTGTGTGCGTGTGTGTGCTGTGCTGCGTCAGCTCTGAGGCTTTAGAAACTGAATCATCATGCAGCTGTTCTGTTTTAGCTCTGACTGTAGAAAATGTTATTTTACTGCATCAGTCATGGACAGACAGCATTGTTAAGATGGTATGCACATACGTCAGAATGTATTTTAGAAAAAAAAAAAACTTATCTAACCTTTTGTGAGCTTGATTAACTTTTAGATCGCACCTAGCAGGGGTGGACAAATGATAAATTCATTATCTGGCCCACAGAGAAAGTCAAAGCTTCAATGTGCTTGTCCAGTTTCATGTAACGCTTGCATGGAAGTTCAGTTGTCTCGGCTAAAAAGCACTAAATATGAAAAAAAAATGATGAGCTAATAATTATTTGCATTAATACAGACTATGGGAAATAAATGAGAATGTCCCTGAGAGGGAAAGTCATGTAACTGGAGTCGTTATCCTCTTTTGTTAGTGTATTTGCGACTTTGACCAAAAAAATAAATAAATAAAAAAGGCAGAAAGTCTTTGGCTATGAGTTCTTATCATAAAGCCATAATGATGTTATTTGAGTCTGGCGAGAATCTTCATTTTTGCTCTGTGAAGTGTTTAAATGCAAGCTGACTGTGTTGTGCTAGCATTAGAGGGTTTTTTCTTTTTTTCTGCTCTGTTTAGTCACTGTTTCCACGTGCCTTTCATATTCCTGATTCCTCTAAATATCATCCAGCATCTGTTCAAAGCTAATTAATATGTCTAGTAAAAATAATTCCTACCAAGAGCCAGAACACGTCCTCGCTTGGAGAAAAATATAATGAACCAACTGGAGCACGTTACGCTTAAACAAACATAGCAAGTGAAAAGTTTTACTTGGTGAAGGTCAATATGAAGTACAGTTTTTTTTTTTTCTTTCTCTCGTTGTTGGAAGTGTAAAACTATTATATGAACAGCCGGCTGTACTTTCATGTCCACTGGGCACCTTCTATGTCCCCGGGATCCTGGGATATTGAATTGTCCACCCATGCCTAGGTATAGGAATGATGCTAGTGTGTTTTTGCTCATACTAGCGAGGCCCACAAGGCTGTGTCCCATTTCTCTGTTTGGGGTTTGAAAGGGCGCTCACATGTGCTTCTATGCAATTTAAATGCATCGATGCATATTACGGCCCAGTCTCAGACTCGAAATCTTTTTTGCCTGTATTAGGGAGGACCAATTACAGGAAACTGTTGAGAGTTCAAAATGTTGAAGTCATCATTAATTGAACAATAATGTGTGAATTGATCTTAGTACAATCAGTTATTAGCGATGGCACGATACCATGTTTTCTTTTCTGATACCAATACTGATACTGAAACCTATGACAAAACGATATGACAAAAATATCATATACGATAATTCAGGACATTTCTATGACATCACAATATGTATATCGATATGTAAGTTTTCTAACAGACTGCCAGCAAAATAGTAGTGCCTCGTTTAAAAAAAAACAACAAAAAAAACTTAGAAATAATTAGTTTGATACATATTTAATGTGTACAATAATTAATTAACACTGAAAAGTTTGTTTTAAAAAACTGTCAAATTCTAACATTTTACAAATAAAAAAAGATTGAAAACTTTAGCAAATCTGCTTCCAGACTTTGTTATTAAAAAAAAATGTAAAAAAAAAAAAAAAAAAAATATATATATATATATATATATATATATATATATATATATATATATATATATATATATAGTAAAAAAATATAGTGTGTAGTGACATAATTTATCACAGTATAATTTTTTTTTATATTGTCATAACACCCAGCTCTATCCATCTGATATTTTTTTTCTTTAAAAGCTGCTAAGATGATTTTTTTTTACTGAAGCACTTAAAAATACAGCAAAAGCACAACTTGTACAAAACCACAGCTTTTTAATTCAGTAACTCGTTCACACAAAAATCACTTCCATTGCAAATATAATAAAGTATAAAATATAAATATAATAAAATCAGTCCTGCCAGATTAAACCTCTCTGTATCATTTCCCATAAAAAAAAAAAAGTTTCCGATTTTTGCAGGATCAGATCGAATATATCTACGATATCCGATCCACCATTTTATGCTGGTTTTGGCCAGATACCAATCCCGGGTATCAGCTCAGTGCCATCTCTATCTCTCTCTATCCTAATTTTATCATTCGATACAAAGCTTCTGTGTACAAGGATCCTGATATTGACATGGTCCATTAGTCATATTTGTTTTTGTGATTGTTCTTGCTGAAGGAGATGACAAAATGACTCAGAGCTTCCTGTCTCCTCGTCGAAATAGACTAAAGTTTAAGCATCATTTATCAGCACAGCACATTTTATAAAATGAAATCATTACCTGGGAGCTGTAGTCAAAAATAAAAAGATAGAAAAATCACCAAGTCACAGTTTCTGTTCAGAAAAGCTGTGGAAACATTTACACTTCTTTTATACTTTTATACTACACTTCTCAAGTTTAGTGTAGTATAGAATATTGCGATAAAGATTGTGTTTTTACGTATGAACCAGCCTAAATACATTCATACGCTCGCTCAGTGACACACACACACATGCACACGCGCACAAACTCTTGTGTTTAGCAGCTTGAAGATTCTCCACAAACTTTTGATAGCAGTATTTGTGTGAGAGGCAACTGGCATGAATCCACACCAGCAGGATCTGACAAATATTTGTACTCAGTGGGTGGGTGTGTGTGTGTGTGTGTGTGTGTGAGAGAGAGAGAGAGAGAGAGACGTGAAATACCTGACACACACACTCTATACCACTCCCAGAGCTACTTATGTGCAACATATCAGGTCTAATTGAATATTAGACAAATATTAGACGTATTACGACTTTTGTCGTACGAATGACACCAATTTTACAGCCGGCATTATATAAATAACCAGATGCCTTTGGTCAGGAAAGTTTCTCCCAGAGAAAGAAAAATATTTAACAACTACCTTTATCGTAATTGTTTGACATTTATTGCGACAGTGCTGAAGGACAGGCTTTAATTACCTCATCGAGAAACATTAAGGTCAACCACGACAGTATTCATTCGAGATCCTCAGACTTCTGCTTGTTTGAACATACAGTATGAATTTGTTCTCCAACAATGTCTGACATTTGTAAAAAAAAGTTTTATCAGCTGGTTATGTATCATCATCTGTGAGGGTGCCATTAACGGGAGTTTAAACTCAGCAGTTAAAACCAACGCAAAATGCTTATTAGGCTTTCAGGTACAGTGTCCAGTGTAGTTATATGCCAAGGTTTAGCTCCAAATATTGCACTGTACATTGTTTTGACATATATGTCTTAAGGAATTGCTTACTACATGATTCCATGTGTGTTTTTGGGTGACATTTTAAAATAATTATGTGATGTGAAAGGGTACACACCATGCCTTTACATTCATGGTCACATCAAAGCCCTCATGTGATTCAGTACAATTTTACTGTTTTAAATTAAGATCTAGCTAAGTGTGTGATGTTTAAAAAAAAATGACATAATGTCATTGTTTTTCACACAGTTCTGTTACCAGCAGATTAATTTAGGCCATTTTTGACACCCATTCAAACTTAATTGCTCATCTAAACATCTAGTTTAGTGGTGGAGTGTTCTCAAGAACTCTTAAAGGGTCTTAGGAGCACTCAAGAAGGCCAAGGGTCTTAACTGCTGTTCTTGAGGAACCCATTCACAGCACTAAGTCCTTCAATTGGCTAAATAAAGGTCAAGTTTTTCGGCCACACTTTCCCCGAGAGGCGCAACAGAAAAGTGTTGCCCTATCAGCGAGACAACGTGAGTTTGAATCCTGATGATGCCACAGCCATCCGTGGCAGGGAGTCCAAGAGAGCAAAATTGGCAATGCTGTCTGTGTGGGAAGGGCATACTCTGTCTCCCCTGTCAATCACAGCGACGCTAGCCAATCCTGGGCATCTGTGAGTTCATGTATGTGGAAGGGGGCAGATAGCGAGTGTGTTACGCTGCCCTGTGATGCAGCAGCAGTTTGAAAAGATGCAGAAGTGCGTGTTAGACTTCACCTTCTCTGGTTGGTAGCTGTCGTATGATAGAAGAGAGCTGGTTGGTGGGTGGGAATTGGCCAAAATAGGGATAAAAATGTGGGGCATTAGGGAGAAAATGTGGGCTGTTTTCAACCTGGTCACCATGTTGAAAATAAGATGCACATATAACAATGGCAGTAACAGTAGACACTTAAAACACAGTTAACCTAACCCCTAAAATAAATATGATTTAAGCTTAAAATCAAATCAGATAAAAAAAACTACTAAAGTTTTTTTAAGTGTTAAAGTGAACATGGTAAAAAAAACCTTCAGAAGATGTGATTCAATGAATAAAAATGAAATGTATTATTATTTACTTTAACCTTCAAGCTAATGGTATAGTGATGTGACAGGATGATAAATGTACACAATATTGATGGAAATTCCCTCAAATCAAAGCTGACATTCTGCTCTTTATCCTCATAGTCTGTGTTTCATATTAAATCCAGAGCTTCAGAGTACAGGGCCAAAACAACACAAACTGTGTCACTGCGCAATTAACTTCTAGACCACACAAAGGCAATATATATGAAAGCAATGTCAGATCAGTAATAGGACCATAACACTGTACACTGGAGCAACTAAATCATATTTCTTGTCATTTTCTCTGCCTTATTGAATAAATGTGTTTAGACAAGCTGTCTGCATATGATTCTGTGCTTGTGTATGTGTATGGATGATATTATACCTTTGCAGTTGTAGACTATTTCTATTTACACAAAATAAAAAAAATGTATATATACAAAAACGAGTTAGTATACCAGTATAACAGTATATCAGGACCTACAATATGCAGTCAATGCTATGCTACAGCAGTACACATGATGAACAAAGAAGGCAAAATTCTACATTTCTATTCATAACAATGTCAGAATGCTCAGAAACAATCGCATCTAAGCTTCTCATTTAGGCTCGTGCCTTTGGCACGTCAGTCAGTAACATAAAACTTTTCAACACGGATAACTTGGCAGCTTTCCAGCTCGCTCATGGACTTTCTGCTTCTCAGGTTCTAGGTATTAACTGAGGAAGTGTGTTACATAAACTTCAAACTAAAGGGTAGTTACTTCGTGTTAAAAAAAATAAAACTTATACTTGGTCCTGTGGCTGTGGTGTTGCATGTAAACTTCTTACTGTGGAGTGGAGTCACCATCTAACCAGTTACTGTAACGTACTGGGTTATACAGTTATCATACTGGGAATTTGTCCCAGTTTGTGTATTGGGCAAGACACTACTGTTGTGCTGAAATCAGTTCAGCCACTCACCATCATCAGTCTGCGCATTGATCCGTGATAGTCTTCAAAAATCTGTTTTCTCAACTGTGCAAATGGTTTCGTCAACTCCAGAATTATTGCCACTGTTTTTGATAATTAGTAAAAATGAATAGCAAATATAGCCGCAAATGCCAATCTGTAGGGTTCAAGCACCCTTCGTAAATATCGCTGCCAGTGGCCAGTTATTGCCAAGTTATGCAGAATACTAAAGATTTGTGATAGTAGCTCAATTCTAACCCTGTCAAATGACTGCTGAAAGCTGATTAACTGATGGCAGGAACGTTTTTATGTAACAAATGCAGTGTACCAAATTTCAGCTCAATCAGAAAAGCAGTTCTTTGAACATACTCCACTTGTTATGCATGACCCAGCCTCAAAACTTCACACAGGGCCTTTCAAGTTCTGTGCAAACCGATGCAACCATTCACACATCACAGCTGTTTGAGTAAACCAAGCTCCACCCTGCTAGGATTGATGGCATGTGGTGGCCATATTGTTTATAGATCTCAACATTTTTTTTTTTGATCATTGTGAGTTACAGACGCTCCACCAATTTTTGTGAAGATAGGCCAAAATTCCTAGGACTAGTTTGCACAATTTTCTTCTGTTAATTGTTTGCAGTTACATTTATATCAGATACCTAAATCTCCAACGTTTTGTACTGCTGATATAAAGATTGAATAAAAAGCACAATTGGACAATTTGATCTTCAGTAAGCGATTTATCATGTTCAGGGTCACGGTAGAGCCGGAGAGTATCCCAGGAACACTGGGCATGAGGCAAGAATAAACCCTGGATGGGACACCATAGATATTTCCCAAGCATGAAACAATGTTATCAGGAAGCAAAGACTGGAAAATTTTGAGAGTGCGCTGTGATTGGTCCAATAAAACAACTGGTCTATATAAAACATAAATGGAGATTTAATGCACCTGAGTCACGCACACATTCTCTCTCTCTCTCTCTCTCTCTCTCTCTCTCGTAGCGGACCCTCTGGTGGGAAGCATAGCCACTCAGTATCTGACCAACAGAGCGGAACATGACAGGATAGCTCGACAGTGGACCACGAGATACGCCACATAGATGCTGGCAGCCTTCCTCCTGTCCTCAACCCCCCATTCTGCCCACCCAAATGCCCCCCCCGACACACCTCCTCAGACCCCTCCAAATCTCCTGCAGGAGCGATCGGATCCTGGAGAGACAACTTAACGATGTGCAGCGAATCTTTATAGCCTTTACAATACGGACTTGTGTATATATGTCCCTCTGAATCTGCCTTGTTTTCTTTCACCCAACACAGACTGGGGAAACAGACGAGATCCCGCCAAGCTAAACGCTAACGGTGTAGTTTTTTTTTTTTCTTTGTAGCTGTAGATTTTAGTTCTGTTTAAATGCCTACTCGCAAGTCTTGCTTCTTTGGGATATTAAAAAAAATGTATTTTGTGATGTATTAAGGATACTGTTCCTAAAAGGTCAACCAAATATTATGGTTCATTTAGTCTAAACCATTATCTGTATGATGTTATAAAAAAAAAGTGGAAAAGCATCTAGGTGTAGAATATTAAAGACGATGTGATTTCTCTGAGCCCCCGGAGCCGTTTCCCGTTCTGTGATGACCCGATGTTGTGAATCTGTTCTACCTTTGTCACTTTGTAATGAAGAGAAGCTCATTGACCGTTTTGTAGCTCGGCTAAAATGAGCCACCGATGTAATATCTCCTCATACATAATAAAAAATATATAACCTGTCCCTCAGCATGTATGTATGTGTCTATTTTCATCCTTAGAGAGACCTTTTGACCTCATGAGAGCTAAAGACATTGTTAAGACAAAAAGTCCTGGTTCCCATTATTGATATTTATAGAGCAGACTTTAATTAGCTCATTTTAGCTTTGGCCCCTGTGGAGGAAGTCAATTTTTTTTTCTTATGCCTGTACTTATGAGAACATTTGCACCTTTGAACATTTCCAAATTTTGAAGTATTACATCCTGGAACTGAAATTAATTTAACTGGGATTATATGTCATGAATCTACACAAAAAAGCCCATAATATTAGAGTTTGGGGGAAAATCGTGATTGCTACGTATTCACCACATTAACATGTCACAGGATCTCAATATAAATGCACCTGTTCTTTGAAGGCTGCAAAGATTGTTAGAGATCATATCTAAACAAAGAGAAGACCAAGGAGCTCTCAAAACAAGTCTGGGACAAAGTCCTTAATGTATCAATCCATGTTTATTTATAATCCCAAACATTCCCGGGAGCATTAAATCCATTATTACAAGTGGAAAGAATATGGCACAACCAGGACAAAAGTCTGTGACCAAGTAAAGAGAGGTTTAGTCAGAGAAGCAACCAAGAGGCCAAGGTTAAAGCTCAACATGGTGCTACCACCACCATGCTTCACTGCATGCATGGTGTGCTCAGGCTGATGAGCAGTGTTGGGTTTCTTCAAAATGTAGGGCTTTGTGCCATGGCCAGAGACCATAAATCCTTTTCCCACATGTCTGCTGACTCTCCAACACACCTTTTTGCAATTTCCAAACAGCCTTTGATATGGCTTGCCACTTTTCTATAAAACCCAGCAACCCATGTCTTTATCAGCTTTGCATATCTAGATCCTGATGTTTTGCCAGCTCTTCTTTGCAAAATTGCTCCAGCTCTATCAGATTGGGTGGAGACTGTTGTTTAACAGCATGTCTTGCCACAGATTCTCAATTAGATAGAGGTCTGGGCTTTGACTGGGCAAGTCTAACATAATCAAGTTCTTGGTTTTGAACCACTCCACTGTACCTCAGTATGCTTGTTTTTTTTAAACCTCTGTCCCACTCTCAAATCTCCATGTGATTGCCATGTATTTGACTCCATATTACCCCCAATCCTTGCTGATTAAACACATTCGTACAACATGAGGCTACCACCACCATGCTTCTCGATCAGGGTTGATGAGCAGTGTTGTGTTTTCCACCAAACGTAGTGTAATGTGCCCAGGTCAAAAAGTTCAGCTGTGGTCTCTTCAGACCAGAGAATCTTGTTTTCACATTTGCTGAGTTTCCAACATGTGCTTTCATCTGTTTTTTTTTTTCCCCCAACAGTTTTTCCCAACAGCCTTTTGTTTTTCACACTGCTGTTCCATAGAACCCAACTTTGTGGAGTGTCCAGGCTATGGCTGTCCTGTGAACAGCTTCTCCCTTATGAGCTCCTGCTCCTTCAGAGTTAGCCTTGGCAGAATGTACAACAACATAATTTTTGGCATCCTTCATGAAATTAAATGCAGTAAATAGCTATGACATATTTCAATATTAAACATATTGAAATGGGAGTAGATTGTCTCTACAGAGCACTGGTTTTGAAATTATTTGCATTTGCGTAACTTATGAAACCTCCATGGAGAGAATAACGCCACTGTGCTCCTTTTTATTCTAGCATTTGTGCGTGTGGACTGTCCTCTTCAATTCAGACCACATGTTTCTAACAGGGTCTGCTCCTGACACTGAAAGGGCCAAAGCATTGCAAAACATTTCTTTTGTAACCTCAACGATTTCTGTTTTGATTTAGATGTTTGTTTGGGATTATTATTTTGTTAATAAGATCCATCTATGGCCAAGTGGCCAAGTCTTAACCTCTTTGCAGAGGCAACCAGGTTTGGGGCTGAAATATTCGACTACTTAGCAGAAGTCATGGTGCCATCAGTCTTTACAAGAACCATTGAACCACCAGCTGCAAAACAGTAGGTCTGGGGGCTTTTTCTTGTTCATGGGTCCAATTCCTGGAAAATCTCCAGCTGTTCTGGACTTTTTGAACTTTTTTCTTTTTTAATTATGGCACTGATGGTGTGTAATGCCATTTTAAACTGCTTAAGTAGCTTTATATTGGAAAATTCAAATCATTGTGTGGATCTTTTTTAGCGGAAAACTTGAATCACTGTGTTATTTATATTAATTGTTATTGTTTATGTATTTGTACAATTGTTTTGAAAGGGTGCAAATAACTCTGAAGCTATTTGAAGCTAATATAGTATAGTATACTATATTGTATACAGTGCCGACCTGTGTGTGAGTGAGTGTGTGTGTGTGTGTGTGTGTGTATATATATGTTTATGCACGGGCATGCCTGACTGACACCAGCAGCCATCAATCAAAGTCAGAGTGAAGTGAGCGTGCACAGTTTCGGGTCACCGTGATCCCTGGTCAGCTAATTAAATCAAACATACGGATTACGAGAGGTGACAATCTGATACTGAGTACTGAAGTGCATTCCTAATAAGGATATGATTGTTTGTTTGTGTGTGTGTGTGTGTGTGTGTTACTCTCGTGCGTATGTGTTACTTGACTGTTCACCAAATTTCTTGGATGACTTTGTCACTGCTGAGTTTTCAGGTCCTTAATGGATGTCCATCTCACACACACACAAACACAGACGCATACACGCACGCACTCACGCACTCACACACACACACACACACACACACACACACACACACACACACACACAGGCTCACATTCTATCTGTTTCTCTCTCTCTCTCTCTATCTTTCTGGTCCCTTTGTGCAGAATGAGATTAACCCCGTGTGTGTGTGTGTGTGTGTGTCTGTGTGTCAGTGCGTGCGGGTGCGTGTCACATTCACACCCTGGAGAAGTAAATGTAGAGCGATGTCTACAGCCCCCTGGTGGTCTGTGTTTTAATGACGTTTGCCCTTTGGCTCTGAGGAGAGTCTCATGTTTCCCCTTGCTGTCATTTCAGAGGAATGACACGGGGCCCGGATTCATCACCAAACTCCACTGAATGGATGTGACATTTTGGGGGTTTCTCAGATCCAGCAAAATAGCAGCTGAGGAGGAAAAACTTTTCAGTGACATCTGTTTACATCAGGTCACGTTTGATTACAAAACTATCTTAATGAAATTATGTGCTAATAGAATCCAGCAAAATCAAATAAAAAACTAAAAAATAAAACCTCCTGCGTAAACAAATGAATTAAGGGTAGTTTAATTGGTAATTGACTAATTGGTAATAAAATTAGTTCACTTTGTTTTTCACTAATTTTTGCAGCCAGCGACCTCTTTAACTGTAAACTAAATTCAAACTACTGCAATATTAGGCTCGTTATTTAAATATGTATGATTATATTTATATTTGTCTATTTATTAGCATTATGGAGCTTTTTGTACCTGACCTTTCCACCCATAGAACACCTTATGTCCAAGTTGATATTATTTATACACTACTTGTTTTTGAGTTATTGAGTTATTGGATCAAATTTGTTCAATAAAAGCGACAAGTCAGACAGGCTAATAACAATCAGAAGTCAATAATATATATACAGTTGAGGTCAAAAGTTTACATCCCCCTTTCAGAATCTGCAAAATGTTAATTATTTTACCAAAATAAGAGGGATCATACAAAATGCATGTTATTGTTTATTTAGTGCTGACCTGAATAAGATATCCTTCACATAAAAGATGTTTACATATAGTCCACAAGAGAAAATAATAGTTGAATTTATAAAAATGACCCCGTTCAAAAGTTTACATACCCTTGATTCTTAATACTGT
>CM040458.1:25913687-26010786 GCA_022758105.1 Pangasianodon gigas | reverse complement strand
CTGGAACAGGTTCTCCCCAACAATTTGCTTATATTTGGCTCCATCCATGTCGTCTGTGATGGCAACAAGATTTCCATTTCCTCCTACTGAAAAGCAAGCCTAGAGCATGATGCTACCACCACCACACTTGATTTGTTTTGCGTCTAATGTTATGCTTTGGCTTTAGACCAAATTTCTCCACTTTAGTCTCGTCAGATGACAAAATTGAAAAGCTCTCAGATTTTCTAAAACAGCCTTTCTCAGTATTTGCTTCCTTCTAGCCGTTCTCCCACAGAGGCTGGATCTGTGAAGACCTGATGATATTGTTGAGGTCTGCACAGGTTCTCCTATTTCAGCCAGTGAGCTCTGTAACCCCTTCAGTGATGTAGCTGGACTCTTAGATAATTCTCTCTCTCTTATTTTTTTAATCTTGAAGCTTCATGGGCTGTTCATGACAGCAGGACTGATCTGATCTGCTGTTTTAGCTGTGAGGCTCCAAACGTCAGAGATATTTATTGTGCAAGCAAACAGTTGGACACAAATGGATTTAAAATGATCCCAGGTTTAACATATTTAATCCTAATTAAGAATGCTAAAAGAAAGGGAGTGCATACTTATTAATTAAGCTGTTTGTAGATTTTTTATTTTTTAAAAAATGCTGAGGGCATCTAAAATGTATTTAATTTTATTTCTGTAGAGAGCTTCTGAAATGGCAGCTTATTAGTCACATCCAGCTTATAGCAACATTAATTAATCTTTCATACAGCTCACGTTGTAGGTGTAAAATTAGTGACTGTACTGATCTGTTGCTATCTACAATTTGTCTCTCCACTCCATCCCACTACAAGTGTATCAGCATCACTGCATGAACTTCAACAAAGGCTAAGAACAAACAAACAAATAAATAAATAAATAACAAAATAAAAATGGGTGTATACTCTTATAGGAAAATAATCAACATTATTTATTTATTTATTTTACTTTTAGTCCTCTTACAGTATAGCACAGCAATTTGCCAATGATTACCTTTTTTTATTCAGTAAAGAGCAACACATCATACTTTTTTTATCCATTTATAGTTACATTTATTGTTGTGGAATATCCGTGAAACAAGTTAGTTCCTGTTATCACTTACGTTATAGCAGCTACAAAGAGTTGCTCCTTCACCAGCCTTTCTTTTTTCTCTCATGAAGTTAATGAGAAAAAAAACACAACTTGTCACATAACTGACAAACCAAAAAAACTGTGCAAACTCAAAACTATCCTGAAAACTTTCCCAAAACTTTAAAAGTAACAGCTTTACCCTGGACTGTTAGAAAACACTAACACTGGAGACTCCTTCCAAACATGTTCAATAAATGTCTCTTTACAGAAAACTTCATATCATTAATTATAATTTTAAAGTATGATGAGCATCTGCCCTGCGAATGAGCTGTTACTATAGAAACGTAAGGAGCACATTAATATAAACCTTGTAGCTGGAACTAACGTCAGAACTGCTGTTATAGAAAACGAATCAACACCTTTGGACCAATCCGAATCGAGAATTCGACATTGTCGTAGTATAATCGGTAATAATTACAATCATAAGAATGGAATATTTTATGCAACCATGAGAAACATAGTCATCAATCACCACAAGAAAGAGAACTAGATACACACACTCTCGGGGTGAATCACTGTTATGAAGTGCTCGCAGAAATGTCAGTGGCTATGTGTGTCACCACATGAGGGAGACAAAGCATTAAGTGTAATTGGCTAAACTCTGGATACGTCTCAGGTGTAATGATGCATACCTGCTCTGTTTTTTCGCTTTAATCAGTGATTATAGTTTTATATTTTCAGAAGCAACCAGACTGCATTTCTCCTGTCAGTCATAAACACTTTAGTTCACTTCAGTGTTTAAAAAAACAGTTGTGGTTTCCTCTACTGAAAAAAAAATTCCCAGCATTAGAAGCCGTTCGAGCTGGTGGTCCCTAATGGGTTTTAATGGTATGTGTTGTTCCTAATGGTTTCTGATGGCTAAATTTATTCTGATACACATCAAAGAACACACTAGAGAGTTCTGGTGGTATTTCAAACCACCAGGAAATTCCAGGAAATTCCACATCTACAGGAATATCCTGGAAACCGTTTATTCTCTTTCAGCTCCAAGACATGATGAAACATACATGGATTGTGGGTGTCTTTTTTTTACAGCAAGATTTCAAACTCCCTGAACCAAAAGGCTCAGAAATGTATTTCTAAATATCATTTATATTATATCAGTGCTGTCGAATTCTCGAATGTGACTGGTCAGAAGGTGTTGATTAATTTTCTATAACAGCAGCTCTGAGAGTAGTTAAAGTTTATATTAATACACTTATTCTAATATGTTATCGTTACTATAGCAACTGCTCATTCATTGGGACTTGTATGGTGGATATGCCACATAATAATAATAATAATAATAATAATAAAGATTTAAATATATACTAAATCATACATGATCTATAATGCAAACAGCGGTATGAGGAGTGCATCAAGCAGTAGCAGGACATTTCTTTTAATAAATCTGAAAGGCATTTTATTTTATTTTTCCGAGTGGTTCAGTGATGGTGAAGTGATCTGCTCAGGTTTGTTAATTCCATCACAACCTTCAAGAAACACCTAAACTCTCAGCTCTTCTGTGAGCATAAATCTAATCTGTTTTGCAAATTATAATGTACTTATGATGTAAGCTGTCATGGCACCAAGCGTTATGACAGCTTCTATAAACGTTACTGCTAATTGTAACTCTACATTCTTGTATCATGGACGTAGGCTGCCGTGACACGTTATGTCAGTCTTATGACGCAGAGTTCGAGTAAAGTTACCAGTAAACTATAAGACTGTCATAACCACAAGGCAGATTTCATGAAGATGTGTGTGATGGGCATGTTTTATTTTCCCCAGCAGAGCGCTGTGTGTTTGAGAAAATAAACAGTGATGACAGTGTATAACCTATGAAGAAGAACAGAGGTCACATTGTGTGTGTGTGTGTGTGTGCGTATGTATACGACATCAGCCATGGCATGATTATGACAGTCGTATGATGAAGGATTCAAGTGGTATCATACAATGTAGTGTGAAACTGTCTTGCAGTATAATGATATTTTTGTCTGATCATGTTTATCTCTGTTTGTTCTTCATACACCTCTCTCACCCGTCTTTCTGATCAGTTGGTGGAAGTCCTGCAGTCATTTAGCACTTTCAGTCCATTAACAGCCCTGTGTTTAGGTAGGACTCTGCCTCACTATTAGATAATAATAATAATAATAATAATAATAATAATAATAATAATAATAATAATAATAATATTAGGGGTGTAATGATCAGATGATTTGGATCGTTGCATCAATTTAAAAGGAAACTATTGAAATGAATCGAGGCAATAAACATAAATTATTATAGATTAAAATTGATTATAAATTGATAATTGTAGAAAAATGGACAGAACTGATGTGTAACAAATAATTCACATTTCTTACATATTATATATTTCTTAAATTTCATTTAAATTGTAAATAGGCTAGCTAGGTGATTTACCCGTAGCTCTGATACTTTTAAAGTATTCCTTCTCTTCATCATTATCATTCGTGTGGTTACAGGAGGCCCACCCCCAATTCTGAACACTCCCAATTCTGAACACTCCCAATTCTGAACACTCCCAATTCTGAACACCCCGATTCTGAACACTCCCGATTCTGAACACTCCCGATTCTGAACACTCCTGTTTCTGAACACTCCCGATTCTGAACACTCCCAATTCTGAATCACTGCCTTATAAATCGTAATCATATCGTAATCTGTGGACGCCTGAGGTTTACACCCAATTATTATTATTATTATTATTAGTAGTAGTAGTAGTAGTAGTACTAGTATTGTTGTTGTTGTTGTTGTTGTTGTTATTTAATATTCATTTAAATCTCATATTGATCGTGGAGTACAAACTTTTGCATCCTCCGTGGTTACGAATAAAAAAAATACAACAAATTTATCTACAAAACAGAATTCTAAGAAGTTAAAGATGAAATGTAGATGTTTCCAACAACACAATCAACAGAAAAATAGTTTGAAAAAAGGTTCTACCATAAGCCTTACAGTCTACAGAACAAACTTGAAGAAGGCTCAAACCGAGTCAGTGCATGACATCTGGCAGAGTTACAGCAGAAGAATGAGCAAAGCTTGGCCAAGTATGAGTGTGAAGCTGAACCTAAGCGCATGTTTCGGGCATGTTTGGAAGTTGTAATAATGAAGATTCATCTTTGAAACTCACTAAATGTCTTCTTGGCACAAAATCAATTTGTTTCACTTCTTCATTTTGTCCTAAGGGTATACAACAGTTTCTCTTGACTGTTTCAGAGAGATTTTTTCTTGTCACTGTTGACTCTGGCTTGCGAATTAGAAATCTAAATCTCCATCCGCAGTTCTACAAAGCTGCTTTGTGACAATGTGTATTGTTAAAAATGCTATATGAATAAAATAGAATTGAATTGTAAAGAGTGTAGTGACTGATGAAGAACTGACACAAATACGTTCACGCTAACGTGACAAAGTGGTAGGAGACTTCATTTTTTATTTTTAAATAATTCTGAGGACTTTTAAATATTCAATTTTGTTTCTGTAGAGAGTCACTTCAAAATGAGCAGGAAAAAAAAATCCCATTCTGATATGCTTAAATTTGATGTTACAATACAGCAGAAAAGAGAAATAATCATTTTTAGTTTTTGTTTTTGTTTTTTTTTTTGGGGGGGGGGGGGGGGGGGGGGATACTTTCTGGATTCACTGTGTATAATCTAAAGATAATCAGTTGAACCTAATTTCCTCAGTTTTGTGTTATGCAAATTAAATATCCAGACAATTGGCTTGAATGATTCCTTGGAATAATCCTATAGTGTGTGTGTGTGTGTGTGTGTGTGTGTGTGTGTGTGTGTGGGATCCAATGTTTCTTCAGTTCCCCACTCACAGCTTTAGCTCCTACCTGCTATTAAGTCCCATTTACCTGATGCACAAAAAGAAAAATAAAGCTTGGAAGGTAGTAGGAAGGATCGTTGGTGCCTCTGGTGAGTGTGTGTAGCTAGTACACTTAACTTGCTTTGCTAATCTTCCAACAACGCTAGTACGAAGCCTAACATGTAACATGAAAATCAAACTTAAATACATTTTAAACAAAAGTGATGTGTATAAGTCATCTAGTGGGCTGTATGATACATATGTTGGATGCTACTGTTTTTTCTTAGAACTAAAAGACAAACGCTAGTACCTTAAACGCAGTTGACTGGCTAAAAGGTCAGGAATAAAGTACAGATCATTCTGTCCCCTCCTGAAAGCCAATTTACCACACATACACACACACACACACACACACACTATGTGACCACTGTTCTTCCTCTTATAGTTTCACTGTCATTACTGCTGACTTGGACACAGTGTTCTGTAAAGGCAAAAAAGCAGCACTCAGCTCACGTCTTGATGGAAATTACTGTTCTTGCTTCACTTTTGAGTTGCCTTGCCTCCTTTGTCAGCAGTTACAGCTCAGCAGTTCCAGTTGTGCACTAGTGACAGAAGGTTCTGAGGTTAATAGGACAGGACAGGACTGTGACAGTGCCATTGTTCAGCCCTTGAACAAGACCTTTAACATGAACCTAGCGCTAAGTTTGGGTTGGATTCTTCCTCAAGCAAGTGGCTTTGGATAAATGTAGTTTAGTAGGTGGACATAATAAAGTAAAGGTGCACACGCAGTGGTGCAGTGGGTAGCATTGGGTTGCTGTCTGTGTGGAGTTTCACATGTTCTCATTTGGGTTTCCTCTGGGTTTTCCTGTTTCCCTGGCACCTGGTGGTGGTAGAAGTGTATCATTCACAGCAGCATTTCTGGGTTAGTATCACAAGCCAGATTTCTAGGTTTTGTTAGAGAGTATTGTATACACTATATGGCCAAAAGTTTGTGGACACTTGACCATCACACACATATGTGGTTCTTCCCCAAACTGTTGCCACAAAGTTGGAAGCACTGCACCACAGGCCTCCACGTCCAACATCAGTGTCTGACCTCAATAAAGATCTTGTGGCTGAATGATCACAAATCCCCACAGCCACCCTCCAAAATCTAGTGGAAAGCCTTCCCAGAAGAGTGGAAGTTATTATAACAGCAAAGGGGGATGGGAATGGGATGTTCAAAAAGCACATATGAGTGTGATGATCAGGCGTTCACAAACTTTTGGCCATATAGTGTATTTTGTTACCTCACATTTGAGTGCATTTGACTGACATTGCAAATGGCTACTACTCCATACACTATTGTTTCAAACAAAACTCTCTAATAACTTTTAATGATGGGATTCTGTGAACTTTTTTAGTCCAGTGACTGTATGTTGCTCTGAAAAGCTCATTATGTCACAATGTTTGGAAACTGATGCCCAGAAGTTTTGGAGAGCCAATTAGATTGCAACCTTCAAGATTCTGAAAGTTGTGGCCAGAGAAGTGTACAAAAGATATCCTTGAGCATCTTAGGCTGAGATTACGGCTAGATCAGTCCACCAACCAAACATCTGGTCCTGTGGTCAAAAGCCAACACACACTGCGTTTGGAAAAATATGACATTTGGTGCACCAACAAAGTAGGTGTCTAATAAAGTGATCAGTAAGTGAATGTAAAAGTATGACGGCAATAAAGTTTCAAAAAGATATTTCCAGCTACCTTGGGGTTCATCAAGACATCTGGATCTTACACAGTTTCAATGTGGCAGAACAGAAAATGATTCAAAAACTCACTGTTATTCCAACTATCATTTTGTATCAGTGTCCAAAGAGGCATGACTGACAGCTCGGTTAAACTTCTCACATTTTTCTCTAATTAGCAGAGATGTTAGACACATTGAGGCAATGTTCCCTGTGTTCAGTGTTCAGCTCTGTCATTTTTCAGTTGCATTTGGTTCCCTCAGGCAAACAAACTGACTGTTTTGCAAAAGTTTATCTTCGGCCCTCCAGATAGCAGATGATTCTGAGCCAAATATGATAAGGTTCAGAAACATAAAACTCCTGTATAGTAACAAACAGCAAGGCAAACATATAATTGCTGATGTTAGTGACAGAGACACAGAGGTAGTTTTGTTCCCAGTACTAAAGTTGCTGGGCTTCCTAAGCTAAAGTGTTTGGGTTTAGTATAGGCTCCTGGGCTAAAGTTTCTGGGATGAATTTCCTAGACTAAAGTTCCTGGGTTCAGTTTTCTAGGTTCAGTTTTCTGGGTTTAATTTACTGGGCAAAAGTTTTTGGGTTAATGTTCATGGCCGAAAGTTTGTATGTTTAATTTCCTAGGCTTAAATGTTTAGGCTGAGGATTGTGGTTCTAAATTCCTGGCCTTAAGTTCTTGGGCTAAAGTTCCTGTATTTAGATTCCTGGTCTTTACTGTCAAGGATTAAGTTTTTAGTCTGAAGTTTTTTATCTAAAGTTCTGGGACTTAGATTTTTGGTCTTAATTTCATGGGCTGAAATTGTTGGTCTTAATTCTCTAGACTAAAGTTCCATATCTTATGTTCCTGGTCTTTATTTTCAGGGCTAAATTTCTTGGACTAAGTTTCTGGGCTTAAGTTCCTGAGTTGAAATTCCTTGACTACAGTTCCAGGCTTACGATTTCTGGTCTTTCATTTAAGACTTAAGTGACTTGACTGAAATTCTTGAAATTAAATTTCTTGTCTAAATATTATGAGATGAAGTTCCTGGTCTAAAGATCGTTCTTTTAAATTCCTGGTCCTAAGGTCCTTGACTAAATTCAAGTTTCTTAAGTTCTGTGACTAAAGTTCCTTGGGAGAAGTTTCTGAGCAAACATTCCTGAACTAAAATTCCTTAGCTTAAGCTTCTGACATAAAGTTCCTGAACTGAAGTATCTTGGTTAAAGGTCCTAGACAAAAGTTCCTGGTCTTATGTTAGTGAGATTTAGTCTCTATACTGAGTTTATGATATTGGCCTTAAATTTGTAGGCTTACATTCCTGGGATAAGTGTCTAAGCTTAAAATCCTGGGCTTAAATTCTTAGCAGAAAGACAGCTATGGAAGGTTTCATGCTTGTGGTTCTTGATTATTTTGGTATTCCTGCAAACTCTATTGAGCTAATAAATGTAAACTTTGTTATTTAATGTGTTTGACATGCTTACTGGAGAAAAACTGGATGACTGTGGGAGACACTTAACGTATAATATATTTCGGGTAAATAAGATTTACACATGGTTTCCATTACAATACCAAAAGCTCATAGTTGTTTCACAGTAGTGAAGGTTTTTCCCTCCATTAATCAGTAATCTATAGGATTAACCTCATTAACCTGATTTTATTAAGTTCTCGTTAGGTGTTCATGAGAGCTTCTGTCTAGTAACCCTTTTTTATCCTCTCCTCTGATAGGACAAAAGATGGGACTGCTGCTTGGCACTGAATGTGCTGTTCAAGTGTGTATGTGTGTGTGTGTGTGTGTCTCCATGCTGTTAAAGCATTACAAGTGGTGAGCACAATGACTTAATTAAGATGAAGTGAGCCATGGGAGAGTGTGTGTGCCACTGAGTGCCCTGAGTCACAATACACACTCGATTATGAGGCCCTTACTTTTGTTTTTCAAGGGTCCCTGTTTTATTCAGACAGTTTGTTCAGCACTGTAGGATTTTCTTAAGAAAACGAGATGCACTTACAGAAATGCACATTTTCATATTTAAATAGCGAGAAATTCCTGAGGAAGTTGGCTTGATTAGTGATATGTCCTCCATCCTTCAAAACTGGGTTCAACTGATCATCTGTGTATATATATGTATATATATATATATATATATATATATATATATATATATATATAGAGAGAGAGAGAGAGAGAGAGAGAGAGAGTATACTGTAGCTGCACCAGTATATAAAGTATATTTGTAAAATATATGTATATAATATAGCTACAGCAGACACTTTAACCTTGTGATGTGTTTACATATCTATTTGGGGTAATTTTTTTCATAATTCACTTTCTAATCATAATTATAAATAGGAAAGACTACTGTTCATGCATGTCGATCAAAATATTTGCGTGGGATGTTTCATTGGCTCATAAAATGTGGGATTTCCTGTTCCACAAACAAAGCCCTGCTACAGACAGTCCTGAGATGCTATTCAGATGGAAGAAATTAGACCATGTGTTATAGCGAGTCAATAGACGAAAAACACACCATTAATCTGTAATGTGTCTGTATAAATGGGACCATGGTATTTATATAGACCAAGAATGCAGATAATATTAATGCCAGTGTCCTAGGAGCGAGAGGATTGTTGGGTGCCTGGGACTAATTTAGATGTGTATAATGTGGTGTCCTTTTCAAGCAATATCCAATATATATTTATAGATACAGTATATCCAATATCTAGCTTCTAGAGTTTATACAGAATGGTGCAAAAAACAAAAAACACCTCGAGAGAGGTCAAAGGAGAATATTCAAACTGGTTTGAGCTGACAGGAAGGCTACAGTAACTCAAAAACCACTCTTTACAACCGTGCTGAGCAGAAAAGCAGCTCAGAATGCCACCATGCCAAACCTTGAGGCGGATGAGCAACACCACAGAAGGCTGCATCAGGCTCAGGAATCTGAGGCTACAGTGGGCTGATTTATACTGTTTATAGCAGCACTTATGTAATAACAGGAACTAACTTGTTTCACAGATGATTAAATGTAACTATAAAGAGATACAATGCATAACATGTTCTTTAATAAATAAAAAATTGTAAACATTGGCAACTTGCTTTGGTGTAAGAGGAATAAAACACTTCAGGGTAAGATGCTATAGATTCAACTCCGCTTTGTGTTGGGCCACATCACACCACCCAGTCATTGATTATTTTCCTATAACAGCATTCCCTAAAGTGTTTAATTCTTTAAAGAACATAAATGTCCAATTTGATTTGCAGCAAAAGGACAGCTGTCTTATTAGGTTCCTTATTTTGGATAAATTTCTAGGTGAACATTTGTGTTCATCCCATTTATTCCACAGGTGCAAAATTGTCCATTTCATTTTTAAATAATTCCACAGAAGTTTAGAAAATACGAGAGACAAATTTGTCCATTTCATTTTTAAATAATAATATGATAACGTTGTACACCGTTATTAAATGTGTTAATGTTGTACACTGTTATTAAATGTGTTAATTAGAGTGATAATTTTTTTTTGCTGTAGAGAAAAGGGCTTTCCTTTTTTTCTTTGTTTGTATACCTTTAAAATATCAGTGTCTTGTTATGTGGGATAGACTGTAATAAACTTTTTAGGGCCAAAGCTCTGTACATCAAAGACAGCATAAAAAAAAAGAATGCAATCTACTACGGCTATGTTCACTCCCATCTACAGATGGCGCTCTCTCCACACTCCACAGCTCGATGGCATCCCAGACGGCACCTCGTCTTTAATGATGAAGCTCAGATGGTGTGCTAAGTGTCTCCTCTGGGAGGTTTATTGTAATGGCAGTTTAGCCGTCACGGCCCGACACGAGAAGCTTGCACAGAGCGCAGCTGCTGCTGGGAGTAACACTGCGCTTCTCTGCTTTAACCTGTCAGCTTTAAATACGGCCTCTGATCCCTCCACCTTCCCCTTCATCTACTCTACACACATCATGGATAAAGCTGGCCATCAGTACATGACAATATATAGTTTACATTTAACATTTATTCATTACACAGATGCCTTTATGTATAGTTTATGTAATTTTTGTTGTTGTTGTTGTTGTTGCTTAAGGGTCTATTAGTTGTCCTGGAATTACTGAGTCTATCACAATTATTACATAATGTTAATATATAATTATGTAATAATTAAGCAGAACATGTCAGCAAACAATAAGGTTCCCTTTCGGTTAATTCATGGATCCCAACTGCACCAAAATCAGCGCTCCACTGTTAACTTGTTTCCCACACAAAGACTGAGAAACACAAGAAACAGGCATCTTCCTTGTCCACTAACCAAACTTTTTTGAGCTGGTTTAAAGTCTTTTGAGATATAGCTGGGGTGGCACTATTTGCTGAAACCTGGCAACCCATCTGCTCCTATGACTTCATATGACAGGATAAGATTGTCTCTTTGCCCTTTCCACCTAATGCGACTTGCTGTTTTGCACTTCTACTTAGATACTAACTGCATTTCGTTGGCTTTGTACTTGTACTCTGCTCAATGGCAATAAAGTTGAATCGAATTGAATCAAATCGAATAAGATGAAACCACAGTTATATTTTATCTTCCATTTGTGAGTGGGGAATTGAAGAAATGTTGGAGCTCACACACCACAGGATTGGACAGAGGAAACATCCCAGCCATTTGCTTGGATTTCTTACTTTAGCGCATCACACCTAATTTTCATTGAATTGAGAAAATTGGGTTCAACCGATCATCTTTAGTGTATATGTGTAGTGGCATCAGTATATCATGTCATTTCTGTAAAATATATGTATATGATATAGCTATAGCACACATTCTCTAATTTGTGCCGTGTTTGCAGGTGTATTTAGGTTCCATTTATAAAGTAGAAAGACCACGGTTCATGCACGTCGCTGGATACCAGTCCTGTTGCACGCACAAAGTCTGAATGTGAAGCTTTCTGGCAAGCTTTCTAAAAAAAAAACCCTGAATAGTGCATCTACTATTTGTATCTATATTTGTATTCATTTATAACATGTTATATGTGTCATGTTAGCATCGGTAATGACGCAGAACTACATTTCCCAGCAGCCCTACAAATCATATGACTCTACCATGTGCCCTGTACTCACTCACACCTGTTGTGATCCATGCCTCGTTTTCCTAGCTCTTGTTCGGATACGTCCATGATTCTTGTTTTTTACTTTGTTTGCTTCTTTTGTCTTACCTTTAATAATTCGCCTGCATTTGTACCCAACTCCATTATCTGACAATGTGTTCAATCTGAATAATGTAATCATATTCAGTTAATATCTCTAAACTATTTGTCACAAGTTTTTGCCCTGTAAATAAAACCATGCTGTAATTTTGTCACGTTTATCAAAGAACTCTAAGAAAAGAAAAAAGATACAGCGAATACAATCCACATACTTAAAATATACAATCCATGATAAACAGTATCTGATAAATACCAAGAAATATACACCATGACATCGACGAACTCATTAAACAAAACTCGCAGTCAGCAGCTTGAGAATTTACAAGAAAAAGGTACAGATAGAGCACTGCTTCTGTTACCTGAGGGCATTTTAAAAACTGAAATAATTAAACAGTGTAACTGATCAAACAGAACAACAGAAAAGCTAAAATTGTAAATAAAAATATAAAATATTTGGCAGCTGCCTAGTAAAAATCTCCTTTTTGCCTCATCAAGCAGCACAAGAGTTAATATCCAGCCAAAATGTTTAGAAAATGCATTTTACCACAATTATGGTATAATAAACATAAATTATTGAGTTATGTTCAACAACTAAAAATGGAGGAGGAAAAGATCTGAATGTTGATTCTTTTTTTTTGCTTTTAATATTATAGACTTTGTTCTGACAGCTCTACACTGTACTTGTGTAATTAGATGACACGATCATAAAGTTGACTGTCAACACCTTGTCATATTATAATTATGAACCGAGATAGCCAATTCAAACCTTTTTTTTCTGGTTAGAAATGAAGATTGAACCTGGACCTAAAAGGATTTTCAAGCACACAGACTTGCACACTGATGGCGTGATTTAATTCAGTTGTTTTCTCCTTTCACACATTACCATAATACAGCTCTTTCAACTAATTTTTCTTTCTATGTATTGGCTAACAAAAAAAAAAAAAAAAAAAAAAAAAAAAAAAAAAAAAAAAAAAAAAAAAAAAAAAAAAAAAAAAAAAGGCTCTTAAACAGTGAAACACATGACCTACATCACATTATATTCTCTAAATCATCTTTTAAGGATTTAAAATGCTTTATCTATCTATCTATCTATCTATCTATCTATCTATTTAAAAAATATTTTTCACAAAATGGATTTTTGCTTTTCAAAAAACAGTGGATTATTTACCTGCCCACTAAATTACACTAACAGTTTTATTAATGTGTGTGTTTTAACTCTGAGAAATAAAATTGAATGTAAATTTTCTCTAACGTACGTATACCTAGAGCTCATGAGTGTGTAATGTTTCTATTAGGCTAAGGGTGTAGATGTATGTGGATTTATTTCGATTTATGTACAATGCACTCATTCAGTTAGCTAGCTAGTACATAATCTATAATAGTAGTGCAGTGTAGAATACATATTTTCTTAGGCTTTTTGTTTCAACCGTTGTTGTTTGTTAGGAATAATTACTTTACTCATTCTTGCATTTGTGATTTAGATAACAGGCTCTTACTGTTTTCTCTGAAGCACGTGATTCAGCTCAGTGGAAAACTAACACGGTCATCATGAGTTCAGGAGTTCAAGTGGTGTGAGTTATTGGAGTTTTTAGCTACTTCCAGACGAAAGCAGAAGGGCGCACACAGGTCAAATTCACCTTAAAAGTTCAGTTTGTTCAGTACAACAATCCTCAATTGTTGTTTTTATGCTGAACTCTGAACCTTTTGTTTTTTTTTTAAAGAGTATCTCACATAACGTGGTAAAAAACAGACAATAATGATATTCAGTTCTGCATCTTTTGGAGTCCACATATCCACATATAAAAAATATAATATAAAAAAAAGACTCAACTGTGAGGTTTTTTATCTCACAATTGCAACATAATATCATACAATTGCGACTTATTAATCTCGTAATTGTGAGTTAATATCACTCAATTGTCTTTTTTTAATCTCGTAATTGTGAGTTAATATCACTCAATTGTGATTTTTTTAAATCTCACAATTGCGACATATCATGCAACTGTGTCTTTTTATCTCACAAATGCCAGTTAATATCACATAATTGCAAATTAGTGCTTACATTTCCAATGATTGAAGCACAACAAAACCCAGCAGTGTGTAAACAGGCATTTTAACCTGCTTCTTTATAGAGTGTATTCTTTATAAAGAGAGCTGATCACTCCGGGAGAGTGTCTTAGTCTGAACAGGATAGCGTGTCTGTAGTGTTGGTGTGGCTTGGTTGGGGGTAGAGGATAGCCTAACAAGTGGAAGTCACAGTGATTCACAATTTTGAGTTAAAAAGTCCAGACTGTGAGTTATTAGCTTGCAATTGTGAGACGAAAAGTCATAATTGTGAGATAAACCTGCATAATATTTTCTCAATGTGGCAGAAACAAGCTCCATAACCCTGCCTTCCACCTAAACTATCCTCAGTCTCCTGAATGCATGAGTGCACTCTTTTCCTTTTTTCCTATTTCTCTTCACCTGTATCTTTGTGTAATTTTCCTAGTTTTAGTTTCTTAGTTTTAGTTTCTTCTTTAGTTTTAAAATTGTATCACTGAGTCACTGTGATTAATCGAACCACTTCTGAGACAGGATGCTCGTTCGTCGTGTGTTTTGGTTTAATGTGTTCTTATGCATGTTAACTTATATTTGACATAAGTCAATATGTTCCTAAGTATACAGTACTGTGCAAAAGTCTTAGACCCCCCTCATTTTTTTAAATACAAAATTTTCCTTAGCCTGAATTATTGGGTGAGTTAAAACAAGATTTTAGATTTCAAAACATTAATTTTCCAGCAATTAAATTAAATGTTACAAAGAAATGTTCAGTGTGTCAGTAAAGAAAGCAGCATACTTGCAGAAACAGAAGCAAATGTGACAGTCAAGTTTCCAGAAGATCTGTGGCAGATTCTCCAAGCTGCTTAGAAAAACTTAGCAGCCAATTTCCTTATAAAGGTGCACAAAGTGTACCTGGGACTAATGATGCATTTTTAAAAAGCAAAGGGTTGTCACACCAAATACTGACTTTGTCTAGTGCTCTAAGTAGAAGTTTTTTTTTTGTGTAGGAAATGTTGCATTTCATTATTTTTGAAGGCATCTATACTTTACAGCATTTCTTTACAGGTGCCTGCAGACTTACTATCCTCTATAAACAAAATTTTCTGAGTAGCCGAATGTTGTATTTTTTTTATATATGGGCAGCCATCTTGGACAACCAGAATCACTTTTTTCCTTTAGTGCAGTTTGGCATCACTGTATACATTAGACATTGCCTCTCAGAGTGTGAGTGTAGAAATTATAACAGAAAGATAGAAATGATAAGAAATGATGAATTCGGCTGTATGGCCATTTGTAGTGTGAAATGGGTCTCGATGCGTTCCGGACAGCAATGAAGGACTTCCTGATCGACTGCATCATTGCCCTAGCCGGAAAAGATGTAATCATTGTGAGACTGTTTGGAAATCACGCTGAACGGTAGAGCTGTCTGCTGCTATGCTAATGGATACAGGTAAATGTTATAACAGCAGAGACAAAAGCAGCTGCTTTTCATATTTCATTCGTTGTCTCATTTCTAATTCAATTCTAATTTTTGTTAGAAGATCACATGATTAAAATGTCTGAAACAGTGCATACAGGTACATGAGATAGGATTCGTGGGACATTCATGCCTGAAAATAAAAGCAGCTGAAGATTGATGTAATAAATGTGCAATAATTGTGTAATAAAACAGCCTTCCTTCTGCGGACATGATATATGAAATTCGATCACAAGCGGTCACTGGAGACGCATTTATAAGTCCAGGTGTGAACAGCTATGCGTCTCGACTGTCCGCTTGTGATCCGTTAGGTCAGGATGCATGTTAATACCAGGTGTGAACGGGGCCTAAAGCTGCTAACATACTGTATGTAGCTATGAACTAACAAAATCTTTTCCATAAATATATTCCCAGACCTTTATTTATATACTTGAAATGACACAATTAAGCTACAGTCTTTTCTATATAGTCAATAATTTGGTGCAATATTAGTGAGAGCGTTTAAATGATCAAATGCATTTGCATTTTGGATGTGGATGGATATGTGTGTGCTTTCACACCGAAGGATTTACAGGAAATTGTCCCCATCAGTGGCTTTCTGTGGAGGACAGTGGAACAGCTCATCTGGGCTTCAAACACACAATCAGCTAGCAGACGGGCTCGCCTAATTATTTTAGCTCCAATTAGTGTGTCCAGAGTGTCAGCGCAGCCTCTCTCTCTCTCTCTCTCTCTTCATTCTTTGTGTCTTGTGCTACAGCAATTCTAAGATTCGACATCTCTTATGACATCCCTAGATGATCCAGCATGACATTATTTTCCCATCATCCAAGAAAACTAGAAGAAAAAAAAAACCAGCTAAAAATTTCAGTAACACTTTCTATGAAGGCCATATGTAACATAACTTATGAATATTCTCATAAAGTTATAACGCATTCTCAAGGCATTATACACATCATTAAAATTATTTAAGGAAAGACATTACTGTGTGTAGCAATGTTTATAATGCATTTACAACTTGTTTAAAGAATGCATTATAAACAATGCTTATAGCACATTATAATCACCATTTATAATCACTTCTCATAATTCAGTGGTGCTCAGTGATATAATGTGTTATAAGCACTGCTAATAATCATCATGTCACCAATTCATAATGCATAATAAAGATAGCTATAAAGTGTCATGCTTTTTCATAAATAATTATAACAATGTGTATAATGCCTTATGAATGCATTATAACATGATATGACCATGTTCATAGATTATTATACATAGATATGATCTTCAGAGCAAGTGTTTCCAAAGGTTCTTATACCTGTAAAGTGGATAGAGACAGGATGTGAAGGAAACAGTAGGATTGGAAGAAATAATGACAGAAATATAGGAACGTTTTATTTATTTATTTATTTTTTGGAAATCCAAGCAACACTGCTCCAGTGGGTACACTCATTACAGCTTCACACACACTACCATGTATAAGAGTATTATTGGTGTCAGTGGTGTAGCCAGGAATTAATTTGACGGGAGCGGATGAGGAAATATACTAAATAAAATCACTGTGTGATCTGCTGTACAATTAAATTGAGAAGTATGACACGCTCATGAATTTTGGGTGAATGCCAGACAGTAGTAGGAGCTGTGATGAAAAATTTGTTATTTTAATTATTTAAGGCACAGTCTAACATCTCGCCTTGTTGTTAATATTGCTATAAAATATCTTCGACAGCTCCACTGCACATGATTAAAATAAAATGCTAGTAATAGGGAGAAAATAACATTTTATTGGTAACACGTTCTATGAAGGTCATATCGATAATAAACTACGAACACATACATACCATGTTATAATACATTCATAAGGCATCACGCACACTGTTACATACATTGTTGCAATTATTTATGAAAGTGCATTACACTTTATAACTATCTTTATTATGCATTATGAATTGTTAATACAATGCATTATAAGTAGTGCTCATAGCATATCATCACTTGCCATAGTGCCTATAACACACTATATCACCATTATCTTCTCTTAATGCACTATGGCTGACTAAGTGCTAATATAACATGTTGCGAACACTACTTATAATGCATTGTGTTAACAATTCATAATGCATAATAAAGACAGTTAAAAAGTGCAATACACTTTCATAAATAATAAGTAAGAAGTAACAATGTGTGTAATGCCTTATGAATGCATTATAACACCATATGTATCTGTTCCTAACATGTTATATCAGCACTTGCCATAGCGCATTATGAGAAGATATAATGGTGATACATAGTGTGTTATAAGCACTACTGATAATCCATACTTTTAACAATTTATAAACAATTCTACAAACAGTTCTGCCTTTTTCTAAATATTTATTATAATGTATATAATGCTTTATGAACACATTATAACATGGTATGAATGTAAGTGATTATACATATACCTTACAGAGAAAATGTTACCATTTTATTTTAATAAAACCAGATCTACACTGCTTCTCCTTCTGCTGTAAACCTCCAGTACTTTCTCAACCATCATCTTGATATCACTGAAAAACTCAGAGTGTAGTGAACTGGCTTTCAGATAGTAACAGGAAAAATACATGATCCTGGTTTGGTTGCATGATCCTGTTTCTCACTATAGCAGCTGGTAGCCAAAACACTGTGCTTAAACAAACTAAGAGACGAGTTCATTTGACAGTTGCGGCAGTTCTACTGTATGTGTGGTGGCTCATCCATGGGGGCAGGTATGGCAGAGCCTCATCATTTACAGTATATCAACCATTTAACAAATGTTAACCTTCGTGAAGTCCTTATTTACAATTCCATACAGTTTAAACTGCATTTAAATATTAATTACCTCATTTTTTAAATGTATTTATTTTTTTAAAGTGTCACTCTTTGACAGATATTAACCAGTCGTGGCCTAATGGATAGAGAGTCGGACTTGCAACCCGAAGGTGAACCTGAAGGTTGTGGGTTCGAGTCTCAGGTCCGGCAGGGATTGTAGGTGGGGGGAGTGAATGACCAGCGCTCTCTCCCACCCTCAATACCACGACTGAGGTGAGACCCTTGAGCAAGGCACCGAACCCCCAACTGCTCCCCGGGCGCCGCAGCAAAAAAGGCTGCCCACTGCTCCGTGTGTGTGTGTGTGTGTGTGTGTGTGTGTGTACACTTGGATGGGTTAAATGCAGAGCACAAATTCCGAGTATGGGTCACCATACTTGGCCAGAAGTCACTTCACTTCAATGTTCAGTTGATTTGCTCACCTTTCTAGACCTAGTGGTCAAAAATGGGAACTGCAACAAGCACTAATAGTAGCCTATTGGGGCAGAAATCACACTGCCCCATGCTTACTTTTCAGTAGAGGAGGAGTGGACTAGATACACTAAAAGTAATGCCAAAGTGCCAAAAGTATGTGCACATCTGACCAACAAACCCATATGTGCTTGCTGAATATCTCATTCCAGATTAAGTCCCCCTTTGCTGTCATAATAAGCTCCACTCTTCTGGGAAGGCTTTCCACTAGATTTTGGAGCGTGGCTGTGGGGATTTGTGATCATTCAGCCATAAGAGCATTAGTGAGGTCAGACACTGATGTTGGGTGAGGAGGTCTGGGGTGCAGTCAGTGTTCCAGTTCATCCCAAAGGTGTTCAGTGGGGTTGAGGTCAGGGTTCTGTGCAGGACACTCGAGTTCTTCCACTCTAACCTTGGCAAACCATGTCTTCATGGATCTCACTTTGTGCACAGGGGCATTGTCATGCTGGAACAGGTTTGGGCCTCTTAGTTCCAGTGAAGGGAAATTGTAAAACTACAGCATACAAAAACACCCTATACAATTCCAACTTTGTGGCAACAGTTTGGGGAAGAACCGGAAGAACCACCTATGGGTGTGATGGTCAGGTGTCCACAAATGTTTGGCCATATAGTGTAGGTAATAACAGGGTTGCCCAATTTGGCTAGTTTAAAACATCTCTGCATCCACCAAGATTATAGCAAATTAATTTAATTATAGGAACTAAATCTAATGCATTTTTAACAAAAATCAAAGTGTAAGTGCAGACAGTGGGTCTATGATGTACAGAAGCATTTTTATTGTAAGACATATTGCAAAGGCTGGGAGTGGAAAGGGGGATTATGGAGTGGATGATGTCAGTACATCAGAAATACATGGGAAGAGTGGGAAGTATTTCACACACTGAGAAAAGCTGAGAAAAAAATCAGAGGAGAAAATGCCTCCCTTTTCCAGTTGCCAGATTTTTTGGGCTAGTTTCAGGAAATTTTGCTGAAACCTGGCAACCGTGGTTAATGATATTAGCTTAAACACGATTAAACCGAGGTATGTCTAAAACCGCTAAAAAACAAGCTGCTAGACTATGTGCTGGATGACTGATTGTTGTCAACGCTCAACCGCTGTAAATTATAAGGTTACTCTGAATAAATTCACTGGATAAATTCACTAGCTTATAGCATAAGTCAAGTGTGATAGCCTCTGCACTTATTTTAGTTCAAGGCAATGTTATTATTAATGTCGTCCTGCCACACCAAAATCTATGGTCACGAGACGCTGCTGATCATAATGATGACTCCATTGACCTTTTCTGAACATCATTACAACACAATTACTGTGCAAAGACGTTATTTTCCACCATGAGAAAGTCAGATAATGGAGATAATTTTCCAGCAACAGCATGACATGACGTGGAGTGTTTTATTCCTCAGCCCCTGCACAGAAGTTCATCCTGAATGCTAAATCTAATTCATTTTATAAAAATGATAAAAAAAAAAGCAGAATAAACACCAAAAAATAAACCTCTGTGAGAAGATGATCATAAACAGTGTGAATGAATGCAGTAAATGAGTGTTTTTGCGACCATGTTTGGTCCATCTGAGGTTTAAGAGCAGACACAGATTCCACTTGTGTTTGTATGTGTGTGTGTGTGTAGCCCACGCGTCTGCCTCCCCTGCAGTGATCACGTTTCCCCTCAGTGTGAAATCCGTTTTCATGGCGATACTGAAAATCCATCCCCCATACACACACACACACACACACACTCCTTAGTGCTTAGGGATTGTGTCATATCTCAGTGGATCCCACAGGTCTCTGTGAGTCGCAGGAAGAGGAATCTTTTCCTTGCCCTTATAAGGGCAGGAGTGTATTCCTCCCAAGCTTTTGTCCCAAGACCGTGGGGGTTTCCCTTTGCTGGAAACTTTTAAAGCCCATTAACCCGGCGTGTGACACTGGGAAATGAACTCCAGCCTGAACGAAAGCAGATGTGCGTTGACGCCTCGTTGCGATGTCTCACTGACATCGTCGGCCTGGCTTCACAAAAAAAAATAACTAAATAAAAAAAAACAGCGCTGACTGAGTCTTGAGGTTTACATAGCGTGTTACTGAAGCCCCTGCTTGAGTAATTTGTCAGTGTGTATTGTTTTAATTTAAACTCAAATGTCACAGTGACACCATCAGCCTGGTTTCATGAAAAAGGCGCCGCTGACTTGATCCTTGAGGTTTACTTTGTGTTCTTGAAGCCTCTGTTGTTGCATTTGGCCCATGAGGGACAAATTACAGGAGTAATTTATCTAAATTGTTTTTTTTCATGTCCTCTCTAAAGAGTCATTGGATGCTAGAAGTTTCTATCTGTTCACTATCTGTATCTGTTTGCTGCTCTAAATATCTCTATCTGTATCTGTATTCGGATTTATGCTGCCTTCCTGTTAGAAATATCATAATTAATGCCACTACAGTGGTTTAATTACCACTCAGGAACTCTTTTTTTTCCGATGAACCCCCACTATCTGAGTTGGGATCTACAATATGAATGAAGGACTGGAGCAGACAGTAAGATTGAAGTGATATTTGTGCATATTAACTGTTCAGTCCTTTATTTTCTGTCACTGAGGCAATATATTCGTCGTCATTGATTATACAAAAAATAAATGAATAAAAACAAGAGGTTTTCTTTTGATGTCTGATGTCTGTTTTTTCTGAACGAAACCACTTGAACACACACTACATTGTAATCACCACCTCCGAACTCATACACCTGAACTGAGGAGGACATGAAGGCAGCATTAAACCTCAAGTGGGCGTGGTCTGAGCCAGACGGGTTTTTTTTTTAATAGAGACAATTGCATTACTGTTATTTTTTAATCCCACTCACTCAGATATTTTTGTTAATACCTGCCTGTGACATTTTCTAACAACTTTATTTGGTTCTATTTTCCAAAAATATAAACAAACTAGTAGCCTAATTGAAAACACCATGACCCTGACCAGGCGGTTACTAAGGATGAATGAATGAATGAATGAACGAACAAATGAATGAATGCTGTAAATTCATTGATCCTGTTCTTTCTTTGTTTCATGAGTTTCTTATCTGACCGCTCGCTCACCCACATGAAAGTAAAACCTCACACTCGCGTGACATTTTAGTTGCGTCCCGCAGAATCCTAGTCCTGATGCTCACACGTTTCTCACAAGCTTTCTAAAACATTTTATTCATATCTGGATTTGCATCTGTTTAGAACACTGTATTGTATTCATATCCCTACTAGAACGGCTATACTTTTAATGAAATATTTTTATTAACCGTTATTATGTCCCTTATTATGATCTTACATTGGTGATTAATGTGACATCAGTTTTTCCAAAATTTTGTTTAATTTATTTATTTATTTTTCATAAACATGAAACAACATTTGGATATACTTTCTATGAATCAATTATTCATAATGCATTATAAATGCATTTGTAATATATTGCATAACATAATACCTTAATGACTGTTGTAAGTCTCTGTTAATGTTCATTAGTAGTAGTTGCAGGTGTAACACTTTACAGAGTATATGATGACATAATGTCAAGTTAGTACAGTAATACAGTAGTGTGCATTAGTGTTTAGCACTATAACGCTATAACAAGTTATGACGTCAGAGTCTGATTACGGTCAATGTGTGTGTGTGTGTGAGTGACCCTCACTCATCACTGTGATTATTCCCATAATCCAATAATTCCACACTATTCTTGGCTCAGTGAGTCACACACACACACACACACACACACAGAACACTGAGAGATGAGACAGAGTTTCAATCTATCTTTTTTTGTTCAACCCTCTGTCTTTTTTCACTTTTTTCTCGCTCTAATACTCTTTCCTCTCTCTCTCTCTCTCTCTCTCTCTCTCTCTCTCTCTCTCTCTCTCAGCAGTTGATAGACTCAGGCTGCTTGTGGAGTGCCACATAGTTTCAGATGTGATTAATAAAGTAGAATATGGGCTTATTTTCTGTAGAACGTTTATACTGTGAGAGAAACTGCAGTGAGTCGCCTGGAACAAACTTTTTTCTGCTTTTCAGTCTCAGCAGCTCAGCAGGGAAGATGACTCTGAGCTGTGGGCAGGCTGAATCCTAAATAACTCCCTATTACTCATGAAGTGCACTATATAAAGTTTTGGATGCGTCGCAAATGGCTTCCCTTCTCCCTACATAGGTGCACTACATCCGATATGAAGTAATGAAGAATGAATCCAGACTAGTCTCTTATTGGGTACATAAGATATATGTATGTGTCTGTGTATATATGTATGTAAGTATGTATGTATGTATGTATTTATTTGTTTGTTTGTTTGTTTATTGCACTATTTTGTATTCTTTGGCATTTTCCCCAGGACAAATATTGTCAAATATGACCAAATCCAATATAGTGCACTAGACCATACTCCATCCTATAAGCACTAGAGACCTGAGACCCAAATGACTCTTTAATGAACATATGATGCATTAGATAGCTGTACTATGCAGGGTGAAGTATCTGTTTATAGTATCTAATATACTATAATATTTATACCTTGTTCATTACAGGTATACAGTATATGAAGTAGAGACCTTAAGGTTTTCGCTATTGGACACATGGTGCACTACTTGGGGTCTAGTAGCCGCTATTCATGACCATATTGATGGACTATATGTGCACTAAAGAGCAAAATGGCCTCAAATGGCTTCTGTTTAAGCACATTGTGTCACTAGGTATAGTAAACTATAGCTTACACCCTATTTAGTGCACATCCATATGAAGGATGAAGAGAACTTCTTTTCCTTCTTCCCTATGGAACACATATAGTGCAGAAAATGGCTTGTAATGGGCATTATTTTGTATCCTATATATAGTGCCTACATAATGTCCTGTAGGCAGCTGAATCTTAAATAGTTCCCTATTAAAGGCATATAGTAGAAGCCATTTTTCATTCCCTATTTAGTGTACATATGTATATAAAGAGTAAGAAGCTTTAAACCACAGCACTGTTCAATTCTCAATTCTGAAGGTGTTGATTAATTTTCTATTATATTCTATAACAGCAGCTCAGTCAGTAGTTACAGCTGCAAGGCAAATCACAGGCTCATATTAATAAGCTTATATTAATACGTTATCGTTTCTATAGTAACAAAGTACACAGGGATTTGTATGGTGAACGCACCACATGATTTAATAATTAACTAATAAAAATGTGTTGTTATATAATAAAGAAAAGCCTGTAATCATTAATATGGTGATGTTTTCTGTGTGGAAATGTTTACATAATATTTTTGGAAGGAGTCTCCGGTGTCAGTGCTTTATAACAGTCAGCATGGCTGGTGAGGGAATAACTGTTTATAATGTGATAACAGATACTAACTTGTCTTGCTGATGTTCCACAACATTAAATGTAATTATTAATGTGACGTGTTATTTATTAATAAATTACTGGGGGAAAAAATCACCTTCAGGGTGGCAACAGTTACTCTGGCTTGTGTCAGGCTGCATCATCTAACCCCATCATTAATTATTTTCCTAACAGCACTCCCCAGAGTGTTTTATTCCTTATTTATTCCAGAGGGATATACTTTCATCACCTAATGCACTATAAGCCAATGTAGTGGTAGTAGGAGCTCCTATTTTCGTGAACATATTTTTATTAAATAATTTCATGTTGAAAATTTACAACACGATATATGAAATAATGCTTAAAAACAAAAGCAGACACAACGTGGTCTGACTGTATTTTAGCCTTTTAGGTATCAGTTATGTTATATAAAGATAAAAGGAGCAGGAAGTAGGCCACAATAGCAGCAGAGTACAATGCTCAAGCTCATAAACATCAAAACACAATGGACGAGGCTGTACATGGGACAATAAGGACATCAATGCACAGGGAAAGGAGGTCAGTTGGAAAAAAGACAAACAGGAAGTGCTTACTCTTAAGCGACCTGGACTTGCTTTGGACTCCAAGGTCACGCTGTTCATGCTGAACTGACTTTGAGATTTAATACCATGCCTTAAATATAAAATAGAGAGACTGTACCGGGTCATACGAGAAAGCAGTGTTCGGTTTATTACAGGCCTCACTGCCTGATGGCTGCCACATGGATTTCAGCCTGGTCCTGTTTTATTTCAACAGTAACTCATAGTGGTAATATCAGATCCAGACCCTCTCAGGCCCCGTGTTCTCTCTCTGAACTCAAAGAGTGGGCAAGTTCTTAAGGCTGTGGCATGTATAGAAAATAAACCTAGCTTCATGGGACTCGGTGATGTCAAAGTCGTGGTGTATTTATTTAACATACATTTATTTAAAGAGTGCTAGATGAATCGTACCCACATTATAAAAACCTCATAGGTCCCATGGGTTTAATGAACTGACTCACATTCCCACATAGTACACTAGGAGATCTGAGCTCGATTTGAACTGTAGGTGCACTGGAATATGGAGTAATCAATGACTCTTAAACCTCTCCCTATTGGACATTTAGTGCATTATGTTGCTTACAATGAAATTCTAGCAGGCAGAGAGGAAAAAACCTAGCATATTCAGATATGCTGCAAGCAATGGTAAGAAAACTGAGAAAGCCCCTAATTTTTTCCCCATTTTTCTCCCAAATTTGGTCACCTGCTAATTCCTAGCCACCATTGAGCTATTCCCTACCATATGATAACTACCAACATGGGGAAGGTGAAGGCTGATATGTGCTTCCTCTGAGACACATGAAACCAGCCAAACTCATTTTTTTAGGTCATGCTGCTTCACAAGGCAGCGTAATACACTCAGGGGAAAGTGCTATCTGCCCTCTTCCACATACGTGAACTCACCAACGCTCATGATTGGCTAGTGTCGCTGTGCTTGACAGAGGAAACAGACTATGCCATCTCTTCCACCCTGACAGCACAGACTTTTTCCCCCACCAAAGACACCATTATCCCACCCACTTGTTTTTTATTGGCTCACAAGTCTAAGGTTGAATTCACAGCTCACCGGAATGAAAGTAAGCCCTTGCAGAAGCAAATGTGTCTTAACCATCCCACGTCCTTTCCCCTTCAGTGAATATGCTTTTCTGGTAGGTAAATTATGTATATCTCTCTGTTTCTTATTTAAAAAAAAAAAGTTCTCAAATTACTCCTTAGCAAATAACTAATAAATAATAATAAACTCAGTAGAGAAGGAAAATTTACACCTATTAAGAACACATTATAATAATTTATGCTTTTCAATAAGTTTTAATTTCCTAAACAAAATCTCTAAGATCTAAAGGCAAGATATTTTACTTTCACCATATTAAATTGTCCCTAAAGAAGATATTTTACCTTAAAATTGAATTTAAACACACAGACTCTTATAATGTCTGTCCTTTTTTTTTTTTTTTTTTTTTTTTTTTTTTTTTACAAGTAATATAAAAGTAAAAGTTTTTTTTTTTTTTCTAATCCAGCTTGCTATAATGAGTCATTTAATCTGTCATAAAAAGAATGTGGATATTGATATATATTATTATATTTTATAAAATAAATAAATGAATAAATAAATAAATAAATAGAGGTTAAATATGACAAAAAAAACATTAAAAAATTATAATCAATTATATTCAATAAAATTAAATATTAATGAAATAAAATATTATAAGATCTGATCTCATAATACTGAGGTCATGCTGTAGTGCACTACATCACTCTCTGCTCCCTACATACAACATTGAAATATCTCGAATGGCTCCCTATTGGCCTTGTAGTACCCTACATAGAGTGGAAGAGACATTGCTCAAATCCCACAGAGTGTGTTACATGGCCAGAAGGGAGCCACTTGTGGCATAGTGCACTACATAGGGTGAAAAAGAAACTGGCTGAATCCCAAATTGCTCTGTGCTTCCTACACACAACATAGAAATATCCACAGTGGCTCTCCATTGTCCATGTAGTGCACTATATGAGATTAGACTAATATCTTTTACACTATATGTCATGCACTACATGGCCAATAGAGAGACACTAGGACATTTCCATGTTGTATGTAGGGAGTAGAATGCTATTTGGGATTAAGCCAGTTTCTTCTACACTCTATGTAGTTCGATATATCCCACTTATATGCTACGTATTGTCCATGTAGTGCACTGTACAGGATTTGATGTCAAATGATGGCAATGTCTTTTACACTCTATGTAGTGTACTACATGGTCACTAGAGAGCCACTTGGGATATAGTGCACTATATAGTGTAGACGAAACTGTAGCTCTGTACCAAATAGCTGTGTACTCCTTACAAACAAAATATCCCTAGAGGCGCCCTATTGGCCATGTAGTGTAAAAGACATTGGTCAAATCCCATATAGTACACTACATGCTAAATGGCTCTCTACTCCCTATATAAGTGCACTTTATAGAGTTCAATGCAATGTAGTAATTAGATAAGGGCCTAATGGAAAACTATTGGATACAGAGTATAGACGACATCAAATATATACACTATACACAGGAATGAAGTGATGACTGAATCTCAAATGGTCCCCTAGGACAAACTGAAGTGCACTTCAGAGGATAAATGAAACACAAATGACTCTCTCCTGCTCTAATAGCAACATAAGTGCAATACATGTGGTATGCAGTGATGGACAAATCCCAAACCTAAACCTGGAATGAATCTCTGCTCCTTGTATGCCTACACAACGCCAGTGTATGAGGTAATTAATAAATTCCAAATTAATTCATATTAGACACCACATAGAGTTTAGAATCATAAATGGCTCCTTATTCTCTACATGAATGCATTCCATGAATTCCTTTTGGACACAAAGTGCACTACATATGGTGAATGTGTCTTTATTTCATGTGGGCATAGCAGGGAATGGGAACAGTATACACACACACACACACACACACACACACAGACACACACTCACACACACACACACTATTCCCTTAGATCTCTTTACTTTATCACACACGCATTGTAGCTGGAAATTGGGTTCTTGGTCTCACACATACCCACACACAAACACACAGACACAAAAGTCCCAAATATGTCTGGTATTATTTGATCTTAACATTCTTGCCAAATGACTTACACTGATGATACGGGAAAATATTTAGTAATCAAAGGAACTTAGAGATGCAAACACTTCGTCATGTAAACACTTCCAGACGACTTCCAGAAACTTCCTTTCTGACCACTTGTAATAATCCTGTGCCAATCAGGGTTAGATGTTCTCCTCATTATCTCTGTAGAATATTAAAGTGATTAGTGATTTAACAGATGGTTGAGCTCATGTAAACCTAATACAGCTTTAATAATGATGGGATCTAAGGGGAAAGACCACATCTCAGAGTCTGAAGCAGCCTGGAGCTGGAGCTCTTCTCCACAGCTGGAAGTCACTAGAACATATAAATATTGTCGAGCAGCGTTGAGACATGAGGGAATTTGGGAATATCATTACCTAATACTAAACAAGTTGCTCATGTTGGATAGTTTCCCATACGCCAGCTCTTCGTAGTTACAGTCAACTGTAGCTTACTCATTACATTCCTAAACTTGGTCTTTCCCACTTTTCAGACCTTGTATGAATTCCAAATCACTTCAGTTAAACAAGTAGTGCACTACATAGAATGTAGAAGCCATTATTTCATCAGTTTTACCACAGTGCAGTTGTATTCTCAAATCTGATTGGTAAGAAACTGCATTAGTTTTGTATAACTGTAAGGCTTGGACAGTAGTTCTGGCTGTAACATAAATGATAGAGTTATAGGAATGCACTCATTCTAATTTGTTATTATTTCTAATAATTATAACTAGAAAAAATATAGCCCATCACTAAAATACCCAAAATGCCAATCTGCGGGGTCCAAGTACCTTTTGTAAAAAGTACCCTCGGTCTCCAGTCATTGCCAGGTCACATAGAAAACTCAGAGACCACAGTCGAACATACTGTTCAGGCTTTTGTACAGTAGCTTAAAGCTATCAAATACCTGCTGGAAGCTGATTGGCTAATGGACGCCATATTTTTTTAAGTAACAGACACAATATACCAAATTTCAAAGTAGCATACTGAATTTACTGTACATCATAGCTCATCTGAATTCTTAAATCTGATTGATTAGAAGGTGCTGATTAATTTTCTATAACAGCAGCTCTGACAGTAATTCTAGCTGTAAGGCAAATCACAAGTTTATATTAATTACTCAAATTTGTTACTGTTTCTATAGGAAACAAATGGTGGACATGCCATATAATCTAAGACTAATAAGAAATGGATTACAATACATGTTGATATGCAGCAAAGAAAAATTTTGTACTCATTGATATGGTGAAATTTTCTGTGAGGTGAAGTTTATTTTAAATTTATGGAAGGAGTCTCCAGTGTCAGCAGTTTGTAAGCTGCATTTGTTGTCTTATTAACTTCAAGTTAAAGAAAACTGAGGTAAGGACTGTTGATAGCTGCTAACATAAGTGATAATTAGTTTCGTGGACGTTCTACAACATTAAAAGTAAGTATAAATTGATTAAAAAATTGTAATATATTTGTTGACAAATTGCTGTTTTATAAAAGGAATAAAACATTGGGATGCACTGCTGTTTGAAAAAAATCAACTTCAGACTGGTAGGAGTAACTCTGCATCACATCACCTTATCACTAATTATTTTCCTATAACAGCACACCCTGTCATGTTTTATTCATTACATATTGAATGGAATAGGAGCTGAATCCCAAATGGCATCCTTTTGAACATACTATAGAGCACTCTCTAGAGTATAGAATGCCCGTGGTTGTCTATTATATATGGAAGTGCACACCATCGGATGAGAAAATGGACTAATTCCCAAAGGGCTGTTGTTCTGTTGGGCACAACATCCTGCATGAAATATACATTAGAAGCTAGTTTTCACACCCTGTGTAGTGCACGTAAGCAAAGAATAGTCAGCTGGACAGAGAAATCATTATTTCATATCCTGTGTAGTGCATATGTACAATCACCTCTGAGTCCTACACTACAAAGGGGGTTTACTTGCATAGTTAAGGCTTCTAAGGCTCTTAGGTTTATTATAGGGAAACACTATGTTGTACAGGTTTATATACCATGGTAGGGACAAACTGAATAAGTCTTAAAAGTTTTAGAGTTAACCTTATTGCTAACTGGCTTCCCATTGAACATATAGAGCACTGTGTATGATGTATTGTTTCATATTCTATATGCATTGTTCTTTCCTAATACAAGGAAGTAGGGGGTTGCATCCAAAACATCTTCATATTAGATATATTATAGAAGCCATAGAAGACATTAGTTGTAACCCAGATGGCTCTCTATGGGGTGCAAAATGCCCTACATTGTGTACTGTATGTAGTTTTAATAAACGTAAACACACTAGAACATCACTGCACAGCTGCACTTTATAGGGCTCTTATTTTTACTACTGATCTCCATCATTTTTTTTTCCTATTGACATGCATAATAGGGAAGAGATTACAGTTTACAGACAATTTGCACTGGTTGTCCTGTGTGCACTGTTTTGTGTATGGACTGTCCTGTGTATTTACATGTATTTTACACTTTTGCACTCTTCTCACACTGTTGTGTACAGTAATTGTGCTTTATGTAGTCCTGTGTATTGTACTGATGTCTTGTTAGGTTGCAGTCCACAGTCCTGAAGAAACAACATTTCGTTCCAGTATAAACGAGATAGGGGTAATGCAATTATTTGTATCTGTATCTGTTTCCTTCTCTGAATATCTGTATCTGTATCTGTATTCGGTTTTAAACCTGAAGAGGGTGTGGCCTAAACCTGAAGAGATATGTGCAGGACTGTATTTTTTTAATTCCACTCACGCAATTATTATTTTTGTTTGTACCTCTTTATGATATTTTTTTAGTGAATTTATTGGTTTTATTTCCCAAAATATAAACAAACCAGTAGCCTTATGTAAACCACCATGACCCTGACCAGGCGGTTACTAAGAATGAATGAATAAATGAACATCCTAAATGCAATTGTTTATGTTCATGTTAAGGAATGTGATCTTTCTTGGTCTCAAGAGCTTCATATCTGACTGCTTGCTCATGCCCAAATGAAAGTAAAAACTTCGCACTAGATTGAATTTTGTATTGCGTACTGTGGGATCCCAGTCCTGATACACACCTCTAGTCTGAACCAGATGAAGCTTTCTGGCAAAAAAAAAAAACAGAATAGTGTGCTTCAGACACAAACAGTATTTGTATCTGTTTAGAACACATTATCTGTTCATTTTGAATAACGTATTCGTATTTGGTTACATCCATAATACGAGTTATATGGAGGAACTGGACTAAAGCAGTTTTGTTTTAGGAATATCTAGTGCACTATATAGGATGCAAGAAATTGTTATACACCCTAGATATGGTGAGTGAGGAGTCATTTGGGATTCAGCATTTAATTCCGATGTTTTCCACATCCCGGCTTCTCTCTGTGCGTGCTTCTGTGTGGTGCTATAACTCGTTTAATGCGCTCCTTCGTGTAATTAACAAAAGAGCGGAATCCATTTACGGCACCCGCGTGCGTTCTTCCTCCCCATGCTCGAGCCAAGCGAGGCATGCAAAACGACTGACGAGCAAAACTCTGCACATTACGGTATAAATAACTGCTCTGGTACATTAATTACCACCTCCGACTGGATCTCGCCCTGATCATCGCGCCCGCGTTTAATGGCGAAACGTGCTCGAGTGTCGGCGGGAACCTTGACACCTTCCCGCGAAAAATCACGCGCCGAGAATGAGCACGTGGGAGTCTGAGACGTGAAAGTGCCGGAGCGTCTTTTGCAATGAGGAGACGAGATGAGATGCGATGAGACGAGGTGTAAACCTTGGCACCTTTTCGGCCCGGGTGGGTAGGTGGGGTTTGACAAACTGGCATGAACAAGTTGGTGTCGTCATATCTCACATTACCCCCCCCAATAACACACACACACACACACACACACACACACACACACACACGTTCTACCATTCCCACCGCACAGCAACACCTGTCTCTCCCATCAATATGCTTTTTGATGTTCACTGACAGCTGTCGCTTGATTACTTCACCACTCAGATGTCCCTTCGGTGATACGTGACTGAGGAAGGATTTTCTCAGGTCCGTCACTTCCTGCTGCCTTGTCAGGATGCTGTGCATGTGTGTGCGTGTCTGTGTCTGCGTGTGTGTGTGTGTGTTACCGTGCTGTGTGATAGAGTGGGGGTTTGTGTTAAGCAGAGATGATAAGAGTGAGTTTGTGTGTGGTTATGAGTGTAAAATATGATAAATTTCACTTTGTGTGTGTGAGAAGGAGAGAGACAGAGTGTGAGTGTGAGCCGGTGAGCGTACTGAGGGTGATTATTAACAGACTGAGCTGTGAAGGCCATACAGGCACGGCAGGAGACGAGAACGCCACACACACACACACGCGCTCTCTTTCTTTGCTTCACACACTATTTCATTTCTCCACACACATACTGCTGGAAAAATGTGCTCTGGGTCACACACATGCTCAAAATTCCTAAAAGCATCATGACTTAACTGGTTAAAGAATCCTTTATGGATGATTTTCTCAATCTTTAGTGCACTAGATAGAGTGTAGTAGGCTGAGTCCCAAATGGCTCCCTGTTTTCATTGTAAGCGCTCTACATGGGGCATAGCATGAATCCAGGCTTCTATCATATAGTATATCCACGCACTGGCCATATTAATAGGTACACCTAGAAGACCAGGAGACAGTTTCCCAATCTTCAGCTGTCCAGTTTTGGTGATCCTGTTCTCACTTTAGCCTCAGATTCCTGTTCCTGTCTGACATGAGAGGAAACCGATGTGGTCTTCTGCTGTTATAGCCAATGCGTCTCATGGTTTGACATATTGTACATTCTGATATACTTTTCTGACCACCACGGTTGTAAAGAGTGGTTATTTGTGTTACTGTAGTAAAGGAATTTTATGTCCCTGGACCTGTTACTTAATTAAATTTTAGTTGAATACCCCTGATACAGAGTGTAGAAGTCAGGAGTTGAATCTCAAATGACTCTCTACGTCCTATAAGTATTGGTCAAACCCCAAACTTTTTTTTTTTTTATCCCTTTTGGACATATAGAGCACTGTAAGGTGTATATAGCAATGGACACATCCCAAACAGCTGCTTACTAGACATGTAGTGCATGACATAGAGTCTCGAAAACATTGGTTCATTCCCAAATGGCTTCCTATTGGACATACTACAGTGCATTATACAGAGTGTAGAAGTCAGTGGTTTAAAAGTATAAAACAATGGACACAGCCCCAATGCACCTTATTATACTGCAGGAGTGTAGAAGTCATTGGTTCAAACCTAAGTTACACTGCATGGGGTATGACGTCACTTAAAATCGCCAAACAACTTCCTTTTAGACATTTAGTGCAAGTCAGGGGTTGAATTCCAAAAGACTCCCTACTTCTTATAAGTACTGAGCAAACCCCGAACAGCTCCCTTTCGGACACAGAGTGCACTACCTGGAGTATAAACTAATGGACCTAAAACCTAAAGTACGAAGTCATTTACAAATGCCAAACAGCTTGCTATTAGCGATTTAGTGAACTACATAGAATGTAGAAGTCAGGGGTTGAATCCCAATTTACTCCCTACACATATTTGTCCCCTATATGTATTTGTCACACCACTAATGGTTCCCTTTTGGACTTACAGAGCACTGGACAGAGTATATAGTAACAGACACATCTAGAACTGCTTCGTTTTTAGACACATAGTGTGCTACATCTAGTGTTGAGGAAACTGGCGGAATTTTAAATAGCTTCTTATTGGACATATAGTATGCTTCCTGGGGTATAAAGCAAAGGAGACATCCCAAATAGCTCCTTATTAGGCATATAAGCGCATTACATAGAGTCTAGAAGACATTGGTTGAATCCCAAACAGCTTCCTATAAAACGCATAATGTATTATGCAGAGTGTGGAAGCCACTGGTTCAATCCTAAGCAGCTCCCTACTCCATACTTAAGGACATTGCATAGGGCATGAAGTCATTTACGAGCGCCAAGCCACTTCCTGTTAGACAAATAGTGCACTACATAGAGTGTAGCAGTCAGTGTTTAAATCCCAAATGACTCCTTACACCCTATAAGTACTGGTCAAGCCCGAAAAGACTCCCTTTTGGACACAGAGTGCTCTACATGTTGTGTATAATAAAGGACACATCCCATATAGCTCCTTATTAGAAATATAGTGCATTATGTAACGTCTAGAAAACATTGGTTGAATTCCTATTAAATAAATAGTGCACAACATAGAGTGTAGAAGTCACTGGTTCAGTCCTAGATGGCTCTCTACTCCCTACATAAGTGCACTAGATGGGGTATGAAGTCATTTATGAGTCTCAATAGTGCATGCTTAAAACAGCAGCTAAATATGTATATATATATATATATATATATGTATATATATATATACATTTTTTAAACATACATATATATATATAAAGACACTGGCTAAATCCCAAATGGCTTCCTATTAGAGATGTCGTGTTAAAGACACAGGCTAAATCTCAAATGGTTTCACACTCCTTACATAAGAGCACTACTAATGGACTAATCCCAAATGTCTCAGGCTCACACACACACACACACACACACACAGCCCCAATGGCGTCTGGTCTTATTTGATGTTAACATTGTTTGTAAATGACTTGAACTGATGATACGAGAAAATACTTTTAAGGGAACTTAGCAATTCAAATCTTCATCATGTAAACACTTCCAGACGCCTTCTCGTAAATATCACATGTGTACCGATGGCTTTCAGTAAAGAATAATGACCATCCTTTTGAACACAAACCTGTCCAAAGACTGCACATCACTACTATTGAGAAATAACACACACATGCTGGAAGTGTGTGTTTGATTACACGCTCCTGTCTTACTTTATAATCCCCAGGAGTGGAGCTTTTAAAGTCTCCCAGCCTGCACTGGTGTTGACGAAGCGTTCAGAGAGGTTTCGTTCCTACTGAGTCAATCCACACGGGAAGTGCCGGGGGTCACGGGGTCACGGTAGAACTCTGACCCACTCTGGCCACACCCACAGGTTTCAAACATTATTCCCCAAAAGCTGGATAAACACAGCCCTCTGTTGAAGATCTGTTACGCGTTCTGGGGTGTTACACAAACATACAAACTCATATTTTAAATATTTACTTGCCTTTAACAAGAAGTTTTAGTTTTATTCTTGGTGTCGTATCCAAAATGTTAGTGTTCGTTGTCTCTACAAATACATTAGAAATAATTCCAGGCTTTATTTTATTACAGCAAATCCCCAAAATGTAGCTTCTCAAGTTATTCTGCTGTTATAGGAAAATAATCAACACTGGGGTGGTGTGTGATCCATGTGAAGCAGATTTACTGTTCCCACTCCGAAGTTGATTATTTTCCAATAACAGCACGTCCTGAAGTGTATTATTCCGATTATACCACAATAATTTGTCAACGATTGCAATTTTTTAGCTATTTAGCTAAACAATGATGTCATACATTTTATCCATTTATAGTTACATTTAATATTAATGTTGTGGAATGTCCTGAAACAAGTTAGTTCCTGTTATGACATTATAGCAGTTATAAACAGACGTTCCTTCACCGTTCCCTTTTTTTCTCTCATGTTAATAAGTTAATAAGACAAAAAAAAAATGCAGTTTGTCATGTTATTAAGAAACTGCAAACCACAAAGCCCTTGTTGGAAACCTTAAAGTTACAGCTTTAACTTTGACTGGTACAAAGCACTGACACTGGAGACTCCTTCTGGAAATGTTCAGTAAAAATCTCCTCACAGAAAACTTCACTACACCAATAATTACACATGATTTAAATCTGGTCATGTTGAGCAGTAGAAATGATAACATATTAGAATGAGAATATTAATTTACATAAACCTTGCAGATAGAGCTATTGTCAGAGCTGTGGTTATAGAAAATTAATCAACACCTTCTGGTCAATCAGAATCGAGAATTCAATTGCACTCTGGTACAAAAGAGATAATAATATTTAATATAAATATTATCCTTTTCAAGAACCTCAAGAACACGGAAACATTTTAAGAATGAACCAGGGCCAAGTTTACATCCTGGGGTTCCTATAGTCTCAGGAACTTTGAATTTCTTTTAGGTGTACATTTCTACATACCAGGAACTACAGGGTTGGAAACACAGCTGATTGGTCAAATATACAATGCATATGCATTACTGAATGACTGACACTGTGAGCTGGCATTAAAAAAATACATTTAACTAAACTGGGTATTATTTCAGATCGTATACAGTGCAGCACAACCAGCAAAAAGAGCATTTCCACCATTTTTTTTTTTTTTTTTGCACAATACTTTTTTTTCTCACTTCTAGAGGCATTTTAGAAGAAAAGGTGAAATTGCACTTTGTGCTTGTATCCACACCTTTGTGGGGTTACATGAGGGTATTATTTTATGGTTCACACTTTTCTTGAACCGACAAAAAAAAAATTATATTTTTTAAAGTAAAAAAAGAAGCAATGTCTTGTATTTCCAAACAGTATAAAATACTTCAAATTAATATATTCTGTGTAATTAATATATTTTCTGTGAATTACTGACAGCTAAACTTTAAAAATGACCATAAAACTGGAGGACAAGGTTATTCACTTCAGTTTTACAACAACTCAAATATTGCTTTTAATTCGGTATGGCTCTCATTTCACTCTCAGATTAGACAAAGTGCTTCTTATTAAAAAAAAAAAGAACCATTTATGCCATTGTGGGGACAAAAACAGTGAAACTGGTGAGAAAGTTTATGTAGCGGGGGCGAAAGGAGCCTAAACACGACCTGCTTCCCTTTACAGCCATTATATAAACGTCTGCAAACCCGTCTAACATTCAGGAAACTCATATTTCATCTATTTTCACCGAATGTTGGCATTTACAAGAGCGATTGTGAGTTTATGGTTTGTCCCAGACTCAAAAAGGGAAGAAAATCAGCAGTGTTGAGATGTAAATGATTTATTGTTGAGCAAAAAAGGTCAACCTGCAACTATGTGTGTGTGTGTGTGTGTGTGTCTGCAGTGACTCAAACCAGCGCAATATTTACATGGAATATTGAAACGGTCTCTGTCTCTGTCTCTGTCAGTGTACTGTGTCTGTGTACATATGTGGATATATGAAGGAGGGTGTGTGTGTTTGTGTGTGTGTGTGTGTGTGTGTGTGCGCGTGCTAATTATCGGCTTTATGATACATCACAACATTTAACACACATTATAATAATAAAAAAAAAACTAAAATCTACCCTGAACAACTTCAATATCGATCTTTATCGGCATGTGAGCCTGGATTTATTTTGTAAATGAAATTCTGAGTTGACTTTTTTAATTTAAAATTCTTTCACCAGAATGTTGGTCTATTATCACTTTCCTACATTACCCACAATGCCTGCTGATAGTGGTGCCAGTGGAATTTTGCTCTCACTTTAACGCTACCGAAAGCCGGCGATGCAGCAGAGCTTTAGTCACAGATTTAGTCTTTTAGTCTGTCCAGCTCTCTCATCTTCTCATTTTTACACTCGGCTCAAACAGATCAGCTTCCAAAGCTTCAAATTTCATGCTAATACCCCTGTCATTCCTTATCGCCATCATGTTCTTCATCTCGTAGATTGCTAACTCATTATTAGCAATCATTATTATTAGATTAGCCGCGTCTATGCCATAACTCTGTGCAACTGCATTGCATTATGGATCTTTGAGTCTAATGTTTGCACCAAAATCTCAACTACTTCTAAACAAAAAAATCCTTTGTGAAAGCTTTGAAACCTGACTGTTACCCCTTATAATTGAGGTTGTTAATTTTTTTTTCTAAACTCTCACTGTGACAAGCTACACAGCAAACAACCTCTGACTTCTCACAGGAATAATGAAAATACAGCAAACAAATGAACACGAATGACTATCCTGTACACATTTTAAAAGTATATAAATATATTTAATGTCCTTCAGGGCAAAGTTTTCTTCAAGTAATGCTTTAGAGGATTTGTGTTTTACCTAAGTATTATTAAAAGTGAATCTGTGTAGCGTTAATTAATTACACATCCATTCATTTAACCATTAATTTTTCCTCAACATTCATTCATCAAATACAACTTCTATAGATATTAACATCATCCTTGCACTAGATGGAATAAAATTTTCCTCTAACAGCACATCCTGAAGTGTTTTATTCCTCTAATAACACAGTAATTTTCAAAATAAATGTTTTTTTATTTTTTAAAGAATGAAACATCATACATTTTATCCATTTATAGTTATGTTTAATGCTGTGGAATGTGTGTAAAACAAGTTAGTTCCTGTTATCACTGATGTTTTAGGAGCGATAAACAGTTATTCCCTCCTTTTTCTCTAAAAAGGCAAAAAAGACAAAAATATTCAGCATGGCATGGTACAGATAAATCACAAAGCTCTCCGTCACTGGAGTGCTGACACTGGAGACTCCTTCCATAAATACTAAATAATAAATAATCATGTCCTTACAGAAAACGTCACCATATCAGCAATGACACATTTTCATTTAAACCGTTTATACAGACCATCGATGTGTAAGTTGTTACTATAGAGATGATAACGTTAGAATGAGCGCTTTAATATAAATCTGTGACTTACAGCTGCACTACAGACAGAGCTGCTGTTCAAGAAAACGATCTTCAAGAAAATCTTCTGACCAATCAGAATCAAGAATTCAATGCTGCGCTATAATGCTTAACTAATGCTTTCATAATGATGAGTTAATACATGCACTAATCTTGAATGCATCAGGAACTAATGAAGCATATACATTAACAGCAAACTGAGTCATATATGAATAGACATTAATAAAACACATTAATAATAGTTAAATACTGATATCTTATTAATTAATTTTGTTCATTAATACAGTGATTTGCAATATTAATGAAGATTATTTACACTATTAAGGTTATTATGGAGCTTTATAGAAAAACTCTACCAATCAATAAAGATTATAATTGAATGGGTTTCAGTTTCGTCATGGCATTTTTAGTGTAACTGAAGAAAAGATTAAATAATAGGTGAATAACAAAGCATATACATTTATTTATGTCATTTAGTGTAGAATATTCCTCCGGCAGAGAAATCAAATAAAACATAATAACATTGTAAATTGTGTAAAAATAATAATATACACAGCATATATATATATATATATATATATATATATATATATGAACGTGTGCTCAAAAATCATGACTCACACACACATACTCATATCAAATTCCTTCCCCCGGGTGTATTCCCACCATCGCTAAATGCTCCTCTCACTCTCGTTCCCATTCCTCCATCCGTCGCTCTGTAGCTAAAAAAGGATGTCCTGTATTCTCTCAGAGTTCTCCCAGAGTTCACACACACACACACACACACACACACACGGGTTTGTGAGTCAACAACGAGTCCTGCTGTTTTAAGTTTTCCTGCTAAATCCGTTGATCCAGAGGTTTTACTGTCCCATATATCTCAGAAAGAAGAACTAAAACAGAGGGAAGAGGAGACATCGCTGGTTTTAACATTTCAGATAAGAGGATCTAGAGACTCATAATCAGTGCACACACACACACACACACACATCTCCTAAGGTTTCCTCTCCATTTTTCTTGTAGCTGTGGTATGAAACTGAAGAACTGGCTGATAGGAGTGAATGACCATATTACAGAGAAATGCAGGAAAAACAAACAAATTTTGTTCATTTTTGCGTTACTATGTCTTCGCTATTAGTGTACAAATGGTATGTAACTATGTTTTAATAAATCGTTAACACATCACTTATAGACGGCTTATGTACACTTTATAACATGACGTTGCCAGGTTTTCCTGACAAAGGGATGGCACAGAGCTAAAAACAGCCCGAGTAGCCATTATGGAGCTAAAATCAGTCTCTTCATACACACTTCTTCACACACACATGGACATACACTAATGCCAGGGGACACATAATCACTTGTACATATAGATTCATACAAACATTAACGCACACTCAAATGTTCATACATACACACAGTTAAAGACACGATTACACATGAGATATACACACATACACACAACCCCCAACGGCCACAACGGCCTCTTTCTCCTTTCCGCCTACTCATGGTCAATTCTGATGAATTACACATTGTGGGCACACACACACACACACACACATACTGCTCTGCACTTTACTTTTGAGCATTAACTCTTTTGCGCTTACTCATCGCTCTCTCACCTGCGCATCCATTAATAAACCTGCACTCTGCACTAAACAAACACATTATTGTCGTTAGCTCGCGTCTGCCATGTCATGTTTGATCCCGGTGATTAATGGAGCACAAATCTTCCGATTTTGCTGCTGGATTCCTTGCATTGTTTTGTCATTTCCCAGCGGTGCATGTGTTTAAAGAAGAGGACAGGATAATATAGCACTGGTGTCATGGCTGCTGCGTTTTGCATTTGTTTTTTCTCCCGGCTGCGCGAGGACCAGGTCAGATGTGCAGATCTATTTCAGAGAGGTCACAGAGAAACTCTGCACTTCAAACCAGTCCATCTCTGCACCTGCAACAACACACAACACACAACACCCCTCCTGTAGTGTTCACATCTCAGCAATGTTCTGCTCCAGGACCTCTCTGTACATCTTACAGCTACATCAAATTTAATATTTAATTTAAACTACGCAGTATACCTTTTCTTCATCTCTATTATAGTCATCTCTATATAAACTGTATTAGTAATAACATCACTTCTAATGGACAAAATGAAATGCTACCAACATCACCTTTTTGTTTCTGATTTATAAATACCTTGGTCACACAGCTAACAGAAAAATAAAATAAAATTAAAAGTAAAAAATATAAAAATGTATGCATAGCATAGATATGATATAAATAGTAAACCTATATTATGCATCATATACATCTATAGCTTTGCTAATGTGCAAGACGTACAGTAGAAGTACAGTATAGTATGAGTCAGCCTACAGGGATGAGATCCAAACTCTAGCAGCGTGGTGTTCCGCCAACAACCTCACCCTCAACGCTGAGAACACCAAAGAGCTCATTGTGGACTTCTGGAAATCTAAAAGCAGCAGACACTCTCCCATCTACATCAGTGGGACTGAAATAGGGCGAGTCTCCAGCTTCAAGTTCCTGGGTGTCTGCATCTCTGAGGATCTGTCCTGCCAACATAATACTTCAATTCTGGTTAGAAAGCTGCAACAGTGTCTTTACTTCCTGAGGAGACTGAAGAAAGTTCATCTGTCTCCCCAGATCTTAACAAGTTTCTGGCGCTGTACCATTGAGAGCATCCTGACCAACTGCGTCACAGTGTGGTATGGCAGCTCCACGGTGTCTGAAAGGGTGGTGAAAACCTCCTGACACGCCACTGGTGCCCAACTCCCAGCCATTGAACTTCTTCACCACAGGAGAAGTTTGTGTAGAGCACACAACATCATCAGGGACTCCTCACATCCCAGTCCCAAACTGCTGAACCTCCTTCCTTCCAGGAGGAGATACAGGAACATTCGCACCAGAACCAGCAGGCTCAGGACCAGCTTCTTCCCCACAAACATTACGCTGCTGAACTCTGAACCCACTGATGTTTTGATGCTTTAATGCCTGAAATCATCCTGCAATCCTATTCCACACTGGATATTCTGTATTATCTTGATATAATTGAAGATTCTGTATATTATCTGTATATACATTGTATAGTATCCATGGATAATCTGGGTACTGTTGTTCTCTATCTATATATAATATATATGCAAGTATTAGTCATATATATATATATATATATATATATATATATATATATATATATATATATATATATAGAGAGAGAGAGAGAGAGAGAGAGAGAGATACAATGTACATATCTCTCTATATATATATTTATGACTAATACTTGCATATATTATATATATATTTTTTATACCTATTAGAGTTTTTCTATTATAACATAGTGTAATTACCATTCATATTGTTATCTACTCAATAGCTACTGCACATATTCACCGCCCATAGCCTCATTATTTATTTACTATATATATATATATTTAAATATTCAATCTGCACTTTGTTAATTTGCACAATGCTACTATTTGCACTTCTGGTAGATGCTAAACTGCATTTCGTTGCTGAGTACCTGTACTGTGCAATGACAATAAAGTTGTATTTATCTATGTATCTACAGTATATACAGTATACATAATTCCGAGATCCATCTTCCCATTTCAGGTTGAACGCAGCAGACGAAACAGTTGGTGATGTGGAGGGGATTGGAAATTAAATTGCTCAAGGTGATGTCATTCCATCTCCATGACATTGAGTAAATCACACAAAGGTCTGCTTTCTACTAGCTTCATTTTCTGTTCCAGCTTCTTTGAAAGCTCATTTTTTGTTAGCTTGATTGAGAGTCCAGATTTGTTTAGCTTCGCTTGGAGTTACATTTCTTAGCTTCATGCTGACTCCAAGCTTAGTTTTCATTACTTTTCCTTTTGTTATTTTCATTCTTTCTGTCTTGGTTAGCTTCACTCTGAGTTTAGTGTTTCCTAGCTTCGTCAGCTGTATTGCTAATGCTAACTCTACGAAGCTACACTACCACTGATGTTAATGCTAAGACAACCATAGGAGTAGCTACAGCCTGAAAATAAAACATGTATGGAATATTTTGTGTGTAATGTAAATGCTAGGTTTAAGCCATGGACTCAGATTCCCAGAATCCACCACAACATCACAACATGACCAACTCCATTACCCATCACACACAGCTGCTATCACGTTCACGGTCAGAAGTGTAACTCTACAGTTATTATTAATTTCACGCAGTTAATTTCATGCTCTGTTTACAGAATGGTTCAGGTCTTAAGCCACTGGACGGCTTCTCAACAAAGTTCTCTGGTTCAGTAAATGAGCATAGCGTCGGGGTATCAGAGACCCTCATCATATTCCAATCGTTTCACTGATTTAGTGTTTCTAAAATGTTAACACACTTCACACTTCTACACACTTCCAAACCCTGTTTGAGAGTGTGTACTGAGTCTCACACCAAACACAGTGTCATTTCTTTGGCCATGCTGAACATCAGACTCTCCGTCTTTCTCACTGAAGTCGTTCCCCTGCTGCACTGTGTCTCCTCAGCCTCAAGAGAAAGGAATAATTGTCCACAGAGCGAGGAGACACACACATCACTTCTACTCAACACAAACGGAGCCTTGTGGAGGAGTGTGTGATCACACACCTCGCGTCAGGAAAGAGGAGTGAAACCAGGAGTGAAAAAGCTTCGCTTTGAGTCAGATATATGCCTTTCATTTTCTTTTCTCTCATTCTTCTGTATGTGTGTGTGTGTGTGTGTGTGTGTGTGTGAGACAGCGAGAGAGAGAGATTTCTGCTCAACAATGCAGACAGGTAGCTTTTGAGTTCTGTTTACTTTAGCTTCCTCATAAGTTTATCTGTTGAGAATCTTTTTCTATTCCAAGATTTCCAAGATTAGCTTCATTCTGAGTTCAACTTCCCAATCTCAAGCTCGGTTTTCATTACTTTTTTCATTTTGGGAGTTTTTTTTGGGGGGCACAGTGGCTTGTTGGTTAGCACTGTTGCCTCACACCTCTGGGGTTGGGGGTTTGATTCCCGCCTCTGCCCTGTGTGTGCAGAGTTTGCATGTTCTCCCTGTGCTTCAGGGGTTTCCTCCAGGTACTCTGGTTTCCTCCCCAGTCCAAAGACATGCATTGTAGGCTGACTAGCATTTCCAAATTGTCCATTTTGTGTGAGTGTGTGTGATTGTGCCCTGCAATGGGTTAGCACCCTATCCATGGTCTCCCCCACCATTTGCCCCAAGTCCCCTGGGATAGACTCCAGGCTCCCTGCAACCCTGTGTAGGATAAGCGGTATGGAAAATGGATGGATTTTGGTAGTTTTTTGTTTGTTAGTATCATTGTTTCTGTTGCGTTGCTGTTAGCTTCACTCTCAGGTTTGTTTTTACTAGCTTCATTGCAAGTTCTGTGTTTTTTTTATTTATTTTATAGCTCCATTCAGAGTTGCATTTTTGTTAGCTTCATGCTAACATGACTTCTGCTTTTATTGACTTTTCCCCAGGTTTAATCCAAGCTTAGCTTTCATTACATTTTATTTTGTTCCTTTTTCATTCATTAGTACAATTTTTTTTGTGTTAGCATCACTGCGAAGTCTGCTTTCTACCAGCTTCATTTTCTGTTCCATCTTCATTCCGAATTCAGTTTTTGTTAGCTTCATTATGAGTTCGGATTTCTTTAGCTTTGTGTAGAGTTACATTTATTAGCTTCATGCTGAATTCAAGCTTAGTTTTCACTACTTTTCCTTTTGTTAGTTTGATTCTTTGTGTTCTGTTGTGGTTAGCTTCACACTGAGTTCAGTTTTTCCTAGCTTCGAGTTCTGTTGTTTACTAGCTTCACTGTGAGTTCAGATTTGTTTAGAGTTACATTTGTTAGCTTCATGCTGAATTCAAGCATAGTATTCATTTCTTTTCTTGTTGTTAGTTTCATTTATTAATATCATTCTTTCTCTTCTGTTTTGATCAGTTTCACTTGTGAGTTTTTTACTAGCTTTACTCCGAGCTCAGTTTTCATTAGCTTCATTGCATTTTCTTTTACTAGCTGTATTTTCGGTTCTATTTTCATTAGCTTTATTTCAGGTTTTAATTAGCTTCGTTCTTAGGTATGTTTTTTGTTAGCTTCATGCTAAAGTTTGCATTCCTGCTATAACATGAAGACTGCTAGCAGTATGCTTATGTCTACTAGCTAATTATGGTCAAAAGAATCACTTGTATAAAGGCTAACATTTATTCTCACAAAAATAATGAAATAATACTGATGTCTAAAAACAAACATTCATAGATCTCCTGCCTGACTGGTGGCAATGGTACGTCAGTACCAGGCTCTATAACAATTTTGAACTGATTACACTATCATAATTAATATGATTATTTTTTTAAACAAATCGGAAATTAAAATAAAAACTGTTATACACACATTTGACCAAATCCATGCAAAGGAGTGGATGAACACCATCCAAAAAACTTTCTGCCTAACATGTGGGGTATTTCTTAGAGCGAGAGGGTGTGTGTGTGTGTGTTTGTGTGTGTGTGTGAGGGTAGTTGGATGGGTAGGTGGGTTAGTTGGAGTGTCATAAATGTTATCACATGTGGGTGTGTTAATGAGGGTAGATATTGGGGTACATCAGTGTAAATGTGTGTGTCGGTAGGTGTGTGTGGGTGTATGTGTGTGTGTTTACACATATATGCATAATTGTGGTTATGTTTGTATGTCTCTAGGTGTATGTGTGTGTATGTGGGTTAGTTTGTGTGTTGTATGAATGTTATCACATGTGTGGGTGTGTATATGATTACAGATATATGTGTGTGTGTTATTGAGGGTATATATTGGGGCACATCTGTGTAAGTGTGTGTGTGTGTGTGTGTGTGTGTATGTGTGTGTGAGGAATAAACTCAGCTCTGGGCCTTCAGGCTAATGACCTCCAGCTGTCGGTACATAGATGGCTGGAAGGTGTTTTCAGGGACGCAGAGGTCGACGCCAGACTCCGTACGTTCCTCTCGTTCTCCTCCAGAACAGCTGGCTCTGACCTGTGTGTGTGTGTGTGTGTGTGTGTGTGTGCAGGGTCAGCATGTCTCGCTGCTTAGCCTCAGGTCTCTGTGTGTTTGTGTTATTGCTGCCGTTCCCCTGTGAGATCTTCATTTATAACGCAGAGAGACGCGCCGCTAGCTTTTCAAATAAACAAAACCGATACACAGACGCATCACTCGGCCCTTCAGCTCAGTGCTCGCTGTCTCCGGCTGAATTTTTTCCAAAAATGATCTTTTTTTTGGGAGGAGAGCTCAGAGTAAAAGTTTTCTACAGGAACTGAGGCATACATGAGAGTCAGGCTAGATGATGGGCTAAAATTCACAGGAACAGTGCAGTTTAAATGTGTGAGAGCAAGTGTAGGTGTGTGTGTGTGTGCGTGTGTGTGTGTGTCCACACTCTCTCTCTGTAAAACAGATATATCAACTCCTTATCTCCATCTGTCACCCATGAGTCCTGTCACTTGGCACTGCAGCTCCACAGCTTTAACACATGCCCAAGTGATCAAGGCTCCGTCTCAAATCTCACACTATTCACTACATTCTTACACCGTACACTTCAGAGGTGACTCTCTCCTACCTGCGATTCTTCCTTAGCTTCATTCCGAGAATCATTTTTCTGTTTCATTGTGTCTGTTTGTTTGTATCTTCAATTTAATATCATTGCATCTGTGTTCTGTGGCTTCATAGAGACTTTTATCTTTACCAGGTTCATTGCAAATTTAGTTTTGATTAGCGTCACTGTTTTTTTTTTTACTAGCTTCATTTTCAGTTTTATTTTTAGTTGTGTATGAGTCCCTTTATTTTTTTTTTTTTGCAGGTTCACTCCAAGCTTCAGTACAAGCCTGACTTTTTTTTTTTTTTTTTAGCTTTTGTTAGCTTACTTCTGAATTCCGTTCTATTAATTTCATTCCGAATTCCATTCTGTTAGCTTAGTTTCGAATTCCATTCTGTTAGCTTAGTTTCGAATTCCATTCTGCTAGCTTGGTTATGAATTCCATTCTGTTAGCTTGATTCTGAATTCCATTCCTTAAGCTTACTTCCAAATTCCATTCTATTCATTTCATTCTGAATTCCATTCTGTTAGCTTGATTCTGAATTCCATTCCTTAAGCTTACTTCCAAATTCCATTCTATTCATTTCATTCTGAATTCCATTCTGTTAGCTTGATTCCGAATTCCATTCCGTTAGCTTCTTTCCAAATTCCATTTTGTTCATTTAATTTAGAATTCCATTCTATTGACTTGATTCTGAATTCCATTCTGTAATTTCATTCCAAATTTCCATTCTGTTAATTTCTTTCTGAATCCATTTCAATTTTTTTAAGCTTCATTCTGAATTCCATTCTGGTAGCTTCATTTGCGGTGCCACTGTTAGATTGATTCCAGATTCCATTATGTTAGCTTCATTCCGAATTTGATTCTATCTAATTTAATTCCAAGTTCCATTTTATTATTATTATTATTATTATTATTATTATTATTATTATTATTATTATTATTATTATTATGATGTCAGTTATTTTTGCATAAGGTAAAAAGTGCCTGAAGATCCTGGAGCAGGATTTTCCCCGAACAGAGTTCTGTGGCTGAGCTCCAGAGTTCTGCTAACACTAACACTAACACTAACAGTAAACTTGTGCAGATTTTGTGTTATTTAAGTGATGAAGAGCAGCAGCACACTGCAGTGCTGACTGTAATCATAAAGCAGCATATAAAGTGTAAATCACATGTACGGCCTCAAATCTCAACAACACAGCAGGCCCAGAAAGCACTCTTCTTTACATTGCAGAACTAATTGTTATGGATCTTTAACAATAATAGCAGATGATTACATTTTTTAGTGCATCATAATTACTATGCTGTATGCGTTGTACACTTTACTCTTACAATATACACTATATGGCCAAAAGTATGTGGACACTTGGCCATCACACCTATGAGCTTTTTGGACATTCCATTCCAAAACCATGGGCATTAATGTGGAGTTGTCAATCTCCCCCAAACCTTTGCAGTTATAACGGCCTCCACTCTTCTGGGAAGGCTTTCTACAACTTTTTTTGAGTGTGTCTGTAGGGATTTATCCACATTCAGTCAAAAAAGCATTACTGAGGTTGGGCACTGATGTTGGACGAGAAGGCCTGGCTCACAATCAATGTTCTAGTTGATCCCAAAGGTGTTCATTGGGGTTGAGGTCAGGGCTCTGCATAGGCCACTGGATCTCCTCAACACCAAACTCTTCAAACCATGTCTTTATGGACCTCGCTTTTTGCACAGGGGCATTGTCATGCTGGAACAGGAAAAGTCCTTCCCCAAACTGTTGCCACAAAGTTGGAAGCATACAATTGTCTAAAATATCTTTGCATGCTGTAAAAAACAGCTGCAGGCCATTATGTTATGCATTCTGGTAGGTAGCTTTCTCCTGGCATCCACCAAAGCCAGGTTCATCCATCAGACTGCGTTTATTCGTCCTTCAGAACACATTTCCACTGCTGTAGCGTCCAGTGTTGGCGTGCTTTACATCTCTCCAGCCGACACTTCGCACTGCTAATAGTGATCTTAGGCTTGTGTGGAGCTGCTTGGCCATGGAAACCCATTTCACGAAGCTCCTGATGCACAGTTCTTCTGCTGATGTTGCTCCCAGAGGCAGTTTGGAGTGAGCTCTGTAGTGAGTGCTGAAACAGGATAGGTGATTTTTCCACACTACGCATTTCAGCCCTGTTCTGTGAGTTTGCGTGGTCTACTGCTTCGTGGCTGAGCTGTTGTTGCTCCTAGATGCTTCCATTTCACAATAATAGCACTTACAGTTGACTGGGACAGATCTATCAGTGCAGGAATTTCACAAACTGACTTGCAAAAGTGGCATCCTATGACAGTGTCACATTTAAAGTCACTGAGCTCTTCAGTACGCATTCTACTGCGAATGTTTGTCTACAGAGATTGCACGGCTATTGCTATGTGCATGGTGTCTTGGTGCAAGTTGTAATGATGTCAGTTCCCACCTCTGGACATTCAATGTGCAAAGTGGAAAAAGAAATAAAAACATGGACACCTCCACAAAAGTGTCTCTTTTGTTTGCTATGACAGAGCACATAAAGCTCATAAAAAGCTACTTTAGCAGCACTTTCACAGTTAAAGGCCTGAGTATATATTGTTTCTTTTCTACCTTAGTAAACTGTAAACATTCATGCAACATTTTGGACTGAAACTGCAGCACAGCAACAACAGCTTGCTTAGGACCAAACTAGCCGGCTAACGTTTGTGATAACTCTAATGATGATGATGACCTTCTCAAAACAGCGACTAGTATGGTCAGTGTTATAGATTTAACCAAGTACTGTCTCTGTATTTTAACTGCTCTAAAGCCAATACTGTTATAAACTCATTTAAAAGTAGAGAAGGAGAACTTTAACTGTTCACAGTGTGACCGGCCATGTTGATTTGACGTCATGTTGTAAACAGGGAAGGACTCCCCAAATAGATGAGTTGAAATTTCAAGTTGCAACTTTGCCTCGAATGCACCATCATTGCTTGATTTCATGCACCTCTTAGGAGTGGTTGTGGTTTAAACACCTGAACTCAATCATTGTGTCCACATACTTTTGGCCGTATAGTGTAGGTCTGATGTGCTGAGTTGTCTGTAAACTGTACATGCTGTGAAATATTGCATGCATGTTTTGCAGTTACAATACTCATTAACCTGTATATACTGCACATACTATATTTTGTATATTATACATTATAATCAATATACTTTCTCTCAATTTTGTTTATTAAAATTGCTGTGCCAATACAAATTTGAAATCTTATTTAATTGATATCTTTCTTGGCCAACTAACCTGACACTCAGCTTATAGCAGCGCTTGTGACTGGCTCTAAAGCCTGTTTCTGTTTTGTAAGGTTTAAAATGAAATCAGTAGCAGAAGTTATCATGGGCAGTACAAGCTCAGTGGTTAGTACTTGCTTGAGATTAAGATTAATAAAACTTTATTGGTGGCTCTCGAGCACCACAAATGTCTAAGGTTTCACCCTCAGAGAGATTGAGAGGTGAAATCTTGATGATGCCACTGCCATCTGTCAAATCTGCTTTCTGGGTGTGAAGCATGGCCTTCCTGTCTGCGCTATCAGAGCATCGCTAGTCAACTGCAGGTGTCTTGTTAGCTCACGTATACAGAATAGTGCATGTTGGTGCTCTAAGGTACGGAAGGGAAGAGAAGACCTGGTTGCAACTATATTATTGGATGAAAAAAAAGTTAATTTTATTATTCATTTGCAGTGAACAATAAGGAACACTCAACTTCACACGGTATATTCCTAATAATACAATACTAACATAGAAACAATATTCTCAGTGAAATGCAATGAGAAACATGACTATATGAGTATTAAAGGTTCTGAGTTCAAATCCCAGGACAGCTAGAGAACCGCTATTGGGCCCCTGAACAATTCCAATGACTTCGAGATCATTTTGTTTGCCAAATAATTCAATTCAACCTGAATGATTTCCACAAAAACACCAAGATCATATAATCTGAGCCAAAGTGAGTTCAGTGTAAACTCTTGCTCTCTACTGGTATATATTGGTTGGTTGCTTAAAAAATCTCAAAGAGACTGTGATTTTATTTATGTGGAACCTTTAACCCAAGCTGTGAAACCTGCTGGTGATAAAGAACCCACTATGAATCTGTGGTAAACTGCAATTAAATAATCAGCCAGCATTTCTGAAGCTGTGTGTTTTCCCGAGAAATATTACATCAATCATGTAATCAGATCTAGCACAGGGAGTCTTCATGTAATCAGAGACAGCTGACAAAAAAATGGCAAGCAGATGCTTTCCTGCCAAAGATTAATAGCCCAAGACATTCTAATAACCGACATAAAAAATAACTTTATCGTTTAAACTTGGCAAGAAAGTTCACATTGTCGAGTGTAAAATATAAAAAGGTTCAGATGTTAAGCTGAAGGGAAATATGCATTTTCATAACACTGTTTAACTTATTAAAACTTATTTAGAGCATTAAAAAACAAATAAAATTTTAAGGAACACTTAAAGGTTCTATGCAGAGCCCTATGGCAGTGTTTCCCTATAAGAACCCTACAGCAGTGTTTTTCTATAAGAACCCTATAGAACTCTTTGAAGAACCCTTGAAGAACCATTAAAGGTTCCATGTAGAAGTCTACACCAGTGTTTCCCTATAAGGACCCTATGGAACCCTTAAAGGTTCTATGCAGAACCCTTAAAGGTTCTGTGAAGAACCCTATGGCAGTGTTTCCAATAAGAACCCTACAGAACCATTTAAAGAACCTTTGAGGAACCATTAAAGATTCTATGTAGAAGCTTACACCAGTGTTTCCCCATAGGAACCCTATGGAACCCTTAAAGCTTCTATGCAGAACTCTATAGCAGTGATTCTCTATAAAAAACCCACAGCATTGTTAAAGGTTCTAAGCAGAATCCTACAGCAGTGTTTCTCTATAAGAACCCTTTGAAGAACCTTTGAGGAACCATTAAAGGTTCTAAGTAGAAGCCTACACCAGTGTTTCCTTATAAGAACCCTATGGAAACCTTAAAGCTTCTATGCAGAACTCTACTGTAGCAGTGCCCAATAAGAACCCTAGAGAGCCCTTAAAGGTTCTATGTAGAACTCTACAGCAGCGTTTTTCAATAAGAACCCTACAGAACTGTTAAAGAACCCTTGAAAAACCATTAAAGGTTCTATGTAGACCCCTATAGCAGTGTTTCCAATAAGAACCCTACAGAACCATTTAAAGAACACTTGAAGAACCATTAAAGATTCTATGTAGAAGCCTACACCAGTGTTTCTCTATAAGAACCCTTTGAAGAACCTTTGAGAAACCATTAAAGGTTCTAAGTAGAAGCCTACATCAGTGTTTCCCTATAAGAACCCTATAAAACCCTTAAAGTTTTTATGCAGAACTCTACAGCAGTGATTCCCTATAAAAACCCGACAGCATTGTTAAAGGTTCTGTGCAGAACCCAATTGCAGTGTTTCACTAGAAGAAAGTAGAAACTTTTTTGGAAGCTAAGAATCTTTAATTATCCAATAAACCCTTAAACAACCCGTGAAGAACTGTTTTAATAAGAATGTACAGTACTTATTAAATTTATCAGAATAAGACCTTCATTTGCAGTTTTTTACAACACTATATAAGAACTATTCTGAACATATTCAGTATAATTAAAGTATATAAATCTAGTACATCACATATTATTATTATTATTATTATTATTATTATTATTATAATTAGCAGAAATGCAAATGTTTTTCTGCATAGGATTTCTCAGTCTAATAACAGACATTGCGTAAAACAAGTGTAAAAGGTTCTCTTGGTTGTTAGTTCACTGGGAATTGCAGCAGAATTAGTAGCTCACTTATTTAATATGTCAGTTATTCTGCATTACTAAAAATAAATGACCTTTCACCCCTTGATTTGCAGTGAGAAACTGGCTGAACGCTATTTGGCCTGAGATGAGTGGCATTGTTAATGATGTGTAACATTGCTGTGTTGATCATTTCTCAACTCAGAGGTCAGTAGTCAGTGAGAAAATGGTTTGACCCTCAATTCGCTCAGACTGACCTTATTAGGAACTTCACAGTCACAGCTCAGCCCACGCATCTGAGCCAAGAGAGAGAGAGAGAGGAAGAGAGAGAGGGAGAGAGAGAGGGAGAGGGTGCATGGGAGTGAAGGCGGAACTGTAGGATGAGAACATGAGAGGAACACGAAGAGGAACACGAAGAGGAAGAGGAAGAGGAAGGGAGGGAGGAAGAGGTGTCTGGTCACACCGTCTGCAACGTTAACACAAATCTGCTGAGCTGCTTTTGCATTCCTTTTCTGAACACGTCACACTCGTGTTCAGAATCACGTTTGCATCTTATACAAAAAAAAAAAAATCATGAACCTCAAAACCAAATACGGTTGAATTGATGCACATAAGAAAGAAGTTTATTGTGGCTGAAAGTTTAAATATCTGATATGATACATAAATAGGAAATTTAGCTGATTTTTTTCCATTTGAGGTTGGGACATTTTGCATACATTAGATTATGTATATCTATTTATACCACAGCTCTGTTGAAATCTTGATTCTGATTGATCAGAAGGTGTATTTTCTATAACAGCAGCTTTGGCAGTAGTTCCAACTTTAATGTTTATATGAATGCACTTGTTCTAATACATTATGGTTTCTATAGTAACGACAGTCCACAAGATTAATAATAAACATAAAATTGAAAACGAGTTGTTTTACAAAGAAATGTAATTGTTGATATGGTGAAGTTTTCAATAAGATGTTTATTTATGGAAGGAGTCACCAGTGTGAGGACTTTGTTCCTGTCAGGAGGAGTTTGCGGTTCCTTGGTAACATGACAAGCTGTGTTTTTTTTTGTTTTGTTTATTATGGTGTAAGAGGAATAAAACATTTCGGGACGTACAGTCGACTTCAGGGTGGTAACAGCACCTCTGCTTTGCGTCAGGCCGAACCACAAAGCTGTCAAGGATTGGGAGGTGGATGCAAGTGCAGGTATTTATTAAGAAAAACACAAACAAAAGAAACCAAGTGGAAGCATGGATCACTAACTAACAAAAAAAGAAGAGTGAGAACTAGAGCAAGAACATCACGGTATGACACTATACATGACACTATACATGACACTATACATGACACTATACATGACACTATACATGACACTATACATGACCAAGGTGAACCACAATAACACACAACAAAAAAGAAACCGGAACTTAAATAAGGTTAATAATTAGTGAAACACAAAACAGGTGTGAGTAATCTGTGAGTGATCATTGAGGCAGGTGATATGGTCATGTGATGTACTAGGGCTGATGGGTAGTGTAGTTCTTGTCGACCATTTTGTCGCCAATGACGTGACAACCGCCATGTTGTTGATTATTTTCCGATAACAGCACACCTCTAGTGTTTTACTCCTTACATTGTTTCCTCTCATACTCATGACCCTTGAACTCTTTCTCACTATTAGCACTGTGTGTTACAGTGTGAATGTATTTGTCAGGGTGCATCTCAATCAGCTCTCTAGTTCAGTAGTCAGGGCACTGATCAGAGAATCGGCCATTTTGTCTTAATCGCAATATCCTTCCAGTGCACTAGAACGTTCAATTCCCTAAAAAAAATCCCACAACGCACCACAAAAATCAGGGAGCATCAATGCTCACTATGTTCCTTTACTAGAAATGACATCATATTTTCTGAAGCCTCTCAGCTCGAAAAAAATGGTGGACGAACTCTCAGCCAACCTCGTCTACAAATATAGTAGCTTGTTATCATTGTTGTAGCTCTCAAATGATTACTCACGTTAGATTTTTAATTTTATTTGACATTCTTTATACGGTTTGTTTGAGTCTAATGACTTTGAAGTATTTAATGATTTTAAATAATCCACTAGCTAGCCTACAATCTTGCTTGAAGTACCATGACAGAAATACGTGTGATTAAGTTAACAAATTTATATGACATATGATGTCAGAAAGATATCGGTCCTGCCTGTTGTTGATACATGCCAGTGGTGAAGTTTTACAGGGCGAGTACGTAGTCATGTCGCCAGAAACTGAGTCGTCCATGTCCCGATGTGTAGTGAGCCAGGGCCCTTACTAGTGCCCGAACTCGTGTACACAATATACTGATTTACGACCTAGGGAGCTGATTGATACACACCATCAGTGAAATGGTCTGCTCATTCTCATAGATAGAATGTATTTTTGGCAAAATTTGTAATAATACAAAATCTTTTTAGGCCCCTTTTAACGAAAAAACATATTTTATTATTTGTTGCTAATCGGGCTAATTTCTATTTTAGGCAGCTCTGGTGATTACTATTCATGATGAACAGGAGAATTAATCACTGTTCCCTCTGTCTGTAGCATGATCGCATTGATTCATGCCATAGAAATGTCTTTTCTAAACACACTCAGTTCCGTGTCATGTTAAACCGTCTAATACAAAAACACCAGGGAACAATAGTGGTTCATTCCTGGTGGAAACTTTCACTTTAATGTGTTTTGCTCCTTGAGAACAAAGGAAGAAAAGGCAAACCGCAACATTTTTTTAAAATTATTGTCAGAAACATATTTTCACTTATGCTGAATTGGATTTGTGTTAGTGATGGAATTGAAGACTCACCACACATCTTTTTGCAGCAAAACTCTTTCAGACTTACTGATTTTAAAGCATTTTTAATAAAACCATTACTTCATTCTGTGTTTAACAAGGCCAATGTTTATTGACTGTGACAGAACAACAAATTCCTTAGCATTTTTTCCTGATATGCAGCATTTAGTTAACTAGCTGGCTAGCTAATGAGGTAACTTTATTCATACTTTTTTTTTCCTCTTAGCTTGGAAAATGACTGATGTAAAATTATGCATCGATTACTTTTATTCTTTTCTTTAATATTACTCCTCCTACTTGTGCTGCTGTGTCAATTTGGGGGATCAATAAAGGTACACCTTGCCTCGGGCATGGCTAAATGGCTAACATTATACCAATGACCAGAATCTAGCTAGCTAGCTTCAACTCCATCATTCAGATAATCAGAGATTTAAATGTTTGTCATGACTAGCTTCTGCTAGCTAAACAGCACTATTTATTTACTTCCAGCTAAACAACACTATTTATGTCACTATAAACTCTTATCTAAATTATACACTATACTAATTTGTAATTCATATGAAGATTTCAGATCTTTCTGTGCATCCACATTAGCACAGAATGCAGAAAAATAGGGAAAAACTACATTGTGGAGACTGTTACTCTTCCTTAAATAAATGGTTTAGCATTTGGTGTCAAATGTTTGTTAATTTAGTTTTAGAGCTAGGAGGCTAATAAAGCTAACAAGCACAATCACCTAAATCTTTTTGCATAAATACATGTACAATTCTTCATATACTTGATTCATATGACTTTATTTAGCTGTGTAAATCATTTTAAAGAAATAATTTTTGTAAATTTCTCTATATTTTTCTTTCCTTCAAACTCAGGGAGGCAGGGCCTGTGGGGCTGAAATGATTCTGGTTATCCAAGATGGCCGCCTCCATCATGTTACGGTGTTCAGCTACACAATGAGGCTTTGCTCATGATTATACAATAGATTAAACTGTGTCAAACTGTGTCTTAAATCACATCACTGAAGAACTGGATGTGATTTGAGAAAGGAAAGATTTAGAGTAAAGAGTTTAGGGGAGGTACATTTCTCTTTCTTGTTATCTACATTACAAACAAACTTTGGACACCGAACATGTCATTGCAGATTGACTACATTTGGGGTAAGTGGAAAAATTGTGTGTATGGTTGCTGAAGTTTTCCTTTTAATGATAATGTTTGAGTAAATAATACAATTTGTACATTATTTGCATTTAAGGTTTGACATATGTAAATAGAACCTAGTGATTCCAGGTTCAAAATGGCCGCCACTGCAGTCTTCAGCTGTGTGACCTTTCGTTTATTTTTATATGTCTGCTTAATATCATGAGATTAACAGTTCAACATAGTTTAGGTGTGATGCTAATCAGTACTTCCCTTCCTTGTTAGCTACATTAGCTTTGCATCTCCTGGTATCTCCATTTGGACAAGAAACATCTCAATTGTTGAACTACATTTGAGGTACGTGAAAAATTTGTGCAAATCTGATTTCTAGAACCAATACTCATTGCTCACTTTATACTTTAAAGACTCATTAGCATCTTTATAAGCTCTAAACAAGTGTCTCTGCGTGACTCTAAACCAGTACAAGATGATTTAAGGGATATGACAGTTCACCGTAAGAATTTAATGTAAGCTCAGACTGAAACACGGCACTGTGAACACAGCTTCACTCTGACAGACTCGCATAAACCTGATTGGAGCTGAGTTCCCAGCGTGGCAGGATCCTCCTCTGGCACGCGCCACCATATGCTCTGGCATTGTTAATGGGATCACGGAGTGTGAAGGATGTGTATGTGTGTATGTGTGTGTGCATGTGGGGCAGAAGTGTGTGTGGTGGTGGGATTGTGATTAGCAGGCTGCAGCTGGTTGGGATGGGTGATGTGAGAGAGTGCACCCTTGGTCCCATCTCAAACACAAAACCCAGGGAGAGTGCAGGCACGTCACCTCGGCTTTTACACTCCAGAGCACAAAGCTGAACAACTCCAACATCGGCGGCGTGCACAGCTGCAGCACGTCATCCGTAAGGAAACACACACATACACACACATACACACACGCACACAGAGCCATCAGCATCCGCCCAGACACCACTGCTGCTTCATGCGTCCAACCCTCCAGGCTACACACAACTTGCATGCATGACTACATACGCACAACTCCAGAATTATTGGCACCCTTTCATGAAGATGGCCAAAAATAACACATGCAATAATTCTCCCAGTTTAAACATATTGGAACACTGTGTAGTTTTATTTCAACACAATATTTTTAACATCCCACAATTAATATCTTGTAAATCCTTTCCTGGAGAGAATAGCAGCACTGAGCCACCTCCTGCAATGCCTAACAGTTAGAGACACTTGTAGAGGATCTTTTAATATCCCTTATATTCACTTTATATTCATACTTTATATTCTTGGGGAATTACTGTCCGTGTAGAGTTTTGCTTGTTCTCCCCATGTCCATGTGCATTTCCTCCGGGTTCTCTAGTTTCCTCCCACCACCCAAAACATGCCAGTGGGTGGACTGGCTATGTTAAATTGCCTCTAGGTGTGAATGTGTGTGCAAGGTGTTCTGCAATGGACTGGTACCTCATCCAGGATGTATTCTCACCTGTGACCATGACCAGAATAAAGCGGATACTACAGATGAATGAATGAAAAATGAACATATTCTTGTGTTTGTACACGTGGCTTCTTAAATTCAGACCACAGCTTTATGGTAGAGTTTTAAATCCATAAATGGAGATGGATATTGTAAAACATTACATTATGTCTGTGTTTTTATATTGGTTTAGATGTACATGCATTTTTGCTTCCATTATGTCATAAAAAAAAGATTCATCAATGACCATGTATTAGCTTCCTGGCAGAGGCAACCAGGTTTTGAGCTAAAGCTAAAGTAACCTGTTATTCAGCAGAAGTCATTACATTATCAATCATCACAACCAGACACAAATGAGCAACAACAGATTTCTAGGATAGAATAAAAATAATAATAATAATAATAATAATAATAATAATAATAATAATAATAATAATAAATTGTACATTCGTAAAGGATGTGAATGAATTTGAATTTAAGTATATGAGCATTCTGACACCTTTTTTAGACATTTCTATTATTTAAAAAAAATAGGCTGAGAATGATTTTTGTTAGATGAAAAATATTTAATTTTGTTAGTTAAGTAGTTTGTTTTAGTGCAAAATCTTAATTGTTTGTAGAAATTATGCAAAAGCTTTTACCCATTCTCTTATAGGGTACCAATAATTTTGGGGTTGACTATATATTCTAAACCATGGTAAACACTGAAAAGTCATTCAGGTTCAATAGGAAGCTGTTTATACTGGGTGGGAAAGGAACAACGCTAGCATAAAATTAATAGCATGGGAACCTTCACAGACCGGAAGAAAAAAAAAATATCTGGACTACAATTAAAGCTGCCAGTTACAGCAAGGCCACTGACCCAGTACTGAATAATCCGTCTCAGAGCTGACTGGAGAGACCTTGCTTGTGGAAAAGACTGGTATAAATGGTGCATGATCAGTGTTTAGGACATGGCAGAAAACCTCAACTCAAAACTGATGTTGTTTTGTTCCCTATATAGTGCACTGTTTATGATACAGCCATTTTGTAGCATATGTCCAAATTATAGTCTCTTGATAGTTTTATGTTTATATGTGATTTGTCAGGATAGATATCAGAGCTTCCAACTTTATATATATATATATATATATAAAGAAACATCCAACAGATATATTTTAACTTAAACAGAAAAAACCTCTAACTTTAAAAAAATTAAATGTTGTTTGAATTCACCGTCTAATATATACATAACTCTATACATGCTCTATACATAACATCCAACAGGTACATTTATTAAATAAAAACACAAATATAAGAAAATAATACAGCTACAGCTAATATAGATACTTTTTAAATATAAATACAAGGGGAAAAACAGCCATAAGGTACTTGTTAGTGGTGTATTTAATAAAGAAAATCAGTTTTAATACTTTTTTAGAACATTTTTATAGGTTGCCAGTTTCTGTGAGTCACGACAATGAGTTATCATAAATCTAGATTAATTAACAAGGTAATTGCAAATATATGATGTAACACACACATATATATATATACACTATATTGCCAAAAGTTTTGGGACGCCTGCCTTTACATGCACATGAACTTTAATGACATCCCATTCTTAATCCGTAGGGTTTAATATGGAGTTGGCCCACCCTTTGCAGCTATAACAGCTTCAACTCTTCAGGGAAGGCTTTCCACAAGGTTGAGGAGTGTGTTTATGGGAATTTTTGACCATTCTTCTAGAAGCGCATTTATGAGGTCAGTCACTGATGTTGGACGAGAAGGCCTGGCTCTCAGTCTCCGCTCTAATTCATCCCAAAGGTGTTCTATCGGGTTCAGGTCAGGACTCTGTGCAGGCCAGTCAAGTTCCTCCACACCAAACTCGCTCATCCATGTCTTTATGGACCTTGCTTTGTGCACTGGTGCGCAGTCATGTGGGAACAGGAAGGGGCCATCCCCAAACTGTTCCCACAAAGTTGGGAGCATGAAATTGCATTGCATTAACTGTTCCTTTCACTGGAACTAAGGGGCCAAGCCCAACCCCTGAAAAACAACCCCACACCATAATCCCCCCTCCACCAAATTTTACACTTGGCACAATGCAGTCAGGCAAGTACCATTCTCCTGGCAACCGCCAAACCCAGAGTCATCCATCGGATTGCCAGACAGAGAAGCGTGATTCGTCACTCCAGAGAACACGTCTTCACTGCTCTAGAGTCCAGTGGCGGCGTGCTTTACACCACTGCATCCGACGTTTGCATTGCACTTGGTGATGTAAGGCTTGGATGCAGCTGCTCGGCCATGGAAACCCATTCCATGAAGCTCTCTATACACTGTTCATGTGCTAATCTGAAGGCCACATGAAGTTTGGAGGTCTGTAGCTATTGACTCTGCAGAAAGTTGGCGACTTCTGCTCACTGTGCGCCTCAGCATGCGCTGACCCCGCTCTGTGATTTTACGTGGCCTACCTCTTCGTGGCTGAGTTGCTGTTGTTCCCAATTGCTTCCACTTTGTTATAATACCACTAACAGTTGACCGTGGAATATTTAGTAGTGAGGAAATTTCACGAATGGACTTATTGCACAGGTAGCAACCTGTCACGGTACCACGTTTGAATTCACTGAGCTCCTGAGAGCGACCCATTCTTTCACAAATGTTTGTAGAAGCAGTCTGCATGCCTAGGTGCTTGATTTTATACACCTGTGGCCATGGAAGTGATTAGAACACATGAATTCAATGCTTTGGAAGGGTGTCCCAATACTTTCGGCAATGTAGTGTGTGTGTGATATATATATATATATATATATATATATATATATATATATATATATATATATATATATATATATATCCTGAATGTAAAGTTATAATTGTGAATATATACATTTAAATTGTGAATATATGTAGTTATATAATTAAATTAAATCATATAAAATTAAATCGTGAAAATATAAATGTAAATTGTTATTACATATACACACTACCATGCAAAAATGAAACATAATATTATACACCACTCATTTTATTAACTACAAACTTATATACAGTAGATTTAAATAATATAAACTAGACACTTTAGTTTTTAATGGCACATAAAGTAAATACATATATAATATGATTCCAATATAAATGCCACTCACAGTAAAATCATAATATTAGATTATGATTATCATATCATCCATTCCATCTTTCTCTCTCTCACATTCTCTTTTGCATTCTTCTTCTCTCGTGTGTACGTGTGTAAGAACTGTGCACTGACTGATTTGGAGCACCTGTAGTGTGCTAACATGTACTACATGTATTGTGTTTAGTTGTTGTTCTCTTGGTGCTTCCTGTAACAATCCTGCACTCATTTCTGGTCAGTTAGTGGAAATGTGCCAAGTTCTCACAGAGCCGGATGTTTGAATTTTTTTTTTTTGGTTTTTTTTTTTTGATAAATGCAATGAAACTAGCATATAACCACATCGGGGGTGGGGGAGGTGTTAGTTTCTAAATGCTGAAATTTGTGTTAGTGTCTAAATGCAAATGTGAAATGTAACTTTACAGTTCTTCTTCTTTTTTTTTTTTTTTTTTTTGCAAGATCGCTTACTCAGCACTAATGCAGCTGTTTTCCACTGAGATGATTGAATAACTGCTTAACATTTAGATTTTCTATTACAATAGGTGTGGTGTGGTGGGAAAATCTTCCATGTGGTGAAATTTTGACATTTTCTTCTATATATAGTTCTGAAACCTGAACTGAAATGTTTCTCTTTTGCGTGTATCGCAACCACAGATGAAGTTCTAACATTTTTGTTTACCCCCAGAAGTGAAAGAAGTGAAAGATTCAGATTCTGATTGCAGGGCAGGAGCATCATGGACATTTTGACAGCCAGGATCTGATTACAAACTGAATTGATTAGGCTTATGTCCATTTCACTATGGCATATAACTGTTCAGGAACTTAGTCAAAGCCTGGCAGTCACTGTGTGAGAAAATCTCACTAAGCTGGTGAGGTCATCTTTGTGTAGAATAACTTTTTTTACCACCTCATTCATTAGAAGATTTCCATGTCATTGTAGTTGAGATGTGAAAGCTAATTTTTGGCCAACATCAACATCCAGTGGGTTTTCCCAGACTGCCACACATACATGGCTCAGATAACACACACACAAAAAAAACCTACTTTCCGGTTCCTCCAACTACCGCACATAGAGTAAACGTTTCTGCACAACAAGCAGGGCCAAGGTTTCATGATGCCAACCTTCTTTATGAGGCTGTGATGGAAAGAGTGATCACTAGTCAGGCGAGTAGGCTGAATCCCAAATGGCTTCCTGCTCCCTATCTATGTGCATTACATAGAGTGAAATATAATGACTGGTACACCCTGTGCAGTGCATTATATGGCCAATACGAAGCCATTTAGGCTTCGTCCTGTGCCTTGGCTTGGTAGCTAGATCCCCTTAGGTAATCTATTGGCTCTGCTTGGTAGCTAGCTCCCTGTAGGTAACCTGGTGACTTGGCTTGGTAGCTGTTTTTCCTGAAGTTTAGCTAATCTTTTGTCTCTGCTTGTTAGCTAGCTCCCTATAGGTAACCTGCTGACTTGGCTTGGTAGCTATCTCTCCTTCGGTAATCTTTTGACTCTGCTTGTTAGCTAGTTCCCTATAGGTAACCTGGTGACTTGGCTTGGTAGCTAGTGTCTCTGAAGTTTATCTAATCTTTTTTGTACTCTGCTTTTTAGCTAGCTTCCCCTAGGTAATCTGGTGACTCTGCCACCAGTGTAACAATCTGAAAGGCTGGGTTTTTTTCTCATTGCTCTTTGTATTGAACGACAGGACTGGTGTAATATAGCCACCATGTAAAGCGTTAAATACTATCAACCAGTAAACTGTTTCTACATTTCATTCAGTCTCTGGTATTTTCTTGTCACAAGAAAGGAAGCACTATATTGGCTTTAATAGCAGAGTGTTAGAGTGCTAGCTGCTTAAGGAAAAATTGGGTCAAAAATAGACATATCCAGTGTTCCCTTTACCCCAAAGCAGTTAGTCAGCCAAGACAGTTTTGTTGTCTGAAGTTCTGGAGTGCTTTTATGTGCAATATATGTGTAATTTATGTGTGTAACTACATTACGTCTTTGGCATGTTCTGCATTCCTCACTGTCCTAATCTCTCATTTAGATCTCTGGCTGAGACACCTAGCCGTCTCTAATGGCTTTTAAATGTGTGTTTCCTTCCTTCATAACCAGCACAGGGTTGCACAGTGAGAGGACAATGGTGTGTTTCATTAGGAAAATCAACACTGCAGTGTTTCAATATACACCGCTCACAGAATAAGGAACGCCCTGAATGCATGGGTTAAGGAAACGGATTGGATTCCGAACCAACACACGGCTATTGTCTCACACACACACACATACACACACACACACACACACACACAGGCACACGCACACACTGTAGCCCATACACCACATATCAACACACAATGTTCTCAGTCTATACTGTGTGCTGAGTGAGATATGGATGCTGTTTGATCAAAATGTTCCATTTGAACTTTTTAGTAAAAGTGTGACCAATTAAAAAAAAAAAAAAAATTCAAACATGAAACTTTTAATCATTATATAATCATTTATTTAAAAAAAAAAAGTGTATGTGTGTGTATATATATATATATATATATATATATATATATATATATATAAAATTATTGACCTCATATCCAGCTTATCTTGCCCCTAGATAGAAATATTGCTATAAAATTGGTTTTTCTATCAGCGACAGATACAAGTGATAAACTGCAACTCTAAATTCAAAAACTGATTTTGATAAACCAGGAATATCTCATATTTAATGTTAGTGTACATGGTGCTTGTTTTTCTCATTCACAGGGTAACCATGATTAACCATGAGAGACCGCGAGTTTGTTTTAATGGCAGCAAGCAAAACAAAGTGTGCTAATATATTAACCTTTAGTTAGAAAAAAAAAAAAAAAAAAAACAAAAACACAAGTGACCTTTCATTTAATGTCAGCACACACCCAGTACAGTCAAATATAGTGTACCAATACTTTAGTCTTGGGTGAAAATACAGAGGAGTTTGACGGCAAAGTTTTCAGCTGCATCTCAAATGGTGTATTTAGGGTGCCAGGTAGGATGTATAGCTCCATGATGTTATATACTAAATAAGGCACAAACAAAAGTGAATAGGAAGCCATTTGGGATTTGCCCTAATTATTAGATGGATAAGAATAAAAATAAGAATAGATAAGAACAAAAAAAAACGTAAATTCCAGGTCAGAATTTTAAGAGCTTTCTGACGGCCCTGATTTCTCTGACCAAATCTGGAAGTAAGGCAACTACATAAACATGTTATGCATCCACGGAAATAAAGTCCTAAAATGACTTGTCTTTGTCAGAATGTCTCTTCACTACTGCTGACAATCTGTTTGGGCAATCGATGGTCTGCAATTTTTTTTTACTTCCTGTATCTGCCGACTCAGCTGGGTAACAGCAGGGCTCAGAGGGGGTGTGGAAACACTTACAACATGTTGGATCGTGGTTAATTCACCAAGCCGAGACAGTAAAAAGCTCTATTTATAATAAAAAAAAGTTTTTATTTATGTATTTGTTTGTTTGTTTGTTTGTCACCCAGTGTGAAAAGGTTAAAATAGTGACACCTCAATACTGTCTCTAGCAATAGGTTGGACTTTAGTTTTAGTTTCACAGAAAAAACTGACCAAGCAATATCAATGACATCCCGTATCAGCAAAAAAAACTGACCAAGCAATATCAATGACATCCCGTATCAGCAAAAAAAAAAAAAAAAAATTTCTGGTAACTGGAAAAAAAAAAATCTGAATTTGGTAATAATGCAATCAGCACACTGACACTTACGTAATATGATATGGGTGCTGGAAACTGACACACACAAGTGTGAAGAGGCAATCAGATTCCATAACTTTAGAGATCCTGATCTTTTTTTTTTTTTCTTTCATACAGAGTCGCCAAGAAAGCAGTGATATATATATAGTGTGTGTGTGTGTGTGTGTGTAATAACCACATTATGGGACTGGGACTAGAATCATTATCAGACTTCTTGAAATCTATCCTATACAGAACAGTGTAGTATGTTGTTGACTTGGGTGCTCTGATAATAATCAGATTATTAGTGTCCATGTAAACACACTGATAAATCTTACATTATTCACCGTACATTACACTTCTTTAGTGGAATTACTACTGATGTCGGTTTATCCACTGAATACTCAGTTCCAGTTATGATTACACAGAAATACCAACATTTTAAGGGTTATGATGAAATATAAGAGGGTAGGGTGCATAAGACAGGCTTAAAGGGAGCAAGCAATAAAATCTGTTTTGCGCTGTGCGCCGAGGTCAAAGATGTTCAAAGATGTGCAATGTTCTGCTTTTGGGTCGTTTGGTGGTGCTGTGAACGAAAAGCTTCCTCTTTTCTCTTTCTCTCTGTCATGATGTACTGTTGTAGGTTCCTCCTATACTCCTACCAGCACATATACAAAACTCAGACACACTGTAGATTCCGTCTACATCCACCATCAACCTTCTGCATGCGATCTACAAACCACTGATACTCTCTGTTTGTCTGTCTGTCTGTAAGTCTATCCATCTCTCTCTCTTTCTCCTGCCTCTCTCACTCTGTGTGTTGTCTTTCTTTCTTTCTTGTCTGTCTCTCAAATTCAAAAACAGCTTTATTGGCCTGAATTGTAGCTAATAACTGTTGCCAAAGCATTGAGTGGGGTAAGAAAACAAAACGAACAAGATAACAATAGTAATAATGAAATGTATATAAAATACTCATATTGAAATGAACAATAATTTATTAATTATTACTCTAAATAATTAGTGATTAATTAATTACTCTCTCTTTTTGTCTGCCTCTCTCTCACACTGTCTCTCTCTTTTTGTCTGCCTCTCTCTCACTCTTTCTGTCTACCTCTTCTGTATCGCTCATCTTTCTGTCTACCTCTCTCTGTCTCTGTTGGTAGGGTTTGTTATTCTGCCCCTCCCTGTGTGTTGTGTTTTGGTTGCAGCCTCTGCTTCTTTGCCTCTGGCTAGAACAGCTGTTGTAGGAGCTGAGCATTATGGGTAATTGACGCCGAGGCACTGCTGCCAGTCATGCTGATCTCAAGCACAGCTGCTGCTCAGTGACACTCAAAAAAAAAAATAGAAGAAGATATAGCAACAACAACAACACCATGGAACAAATGTCGGTTATACGACTGTCAAGGCCTGTGTACGCAACAATAACTAAAACTACCGCAGCTACTGACTGTATCATGTTTCACTATCTGAATAACGGCCAACTGAATAGCCAGCAATGGGATGTATATCCTATTCTTCTGGCTTGTCTGAAATATAAAAGTTAAGTACACAATTAAACACAGTAATAATATTAATCAATGTTTATTGAACCCGACTGTTAAGAAATAAACGCTGATGTAGTGTGTTCCAGTTGCTCGGTGGTTATCTGGGTTTTGTTCTTGAAGCTTTGAGGAATATAGCATGTTAACTGCATGGGGAAGTGGCGGCTCGGCGGTTAGAGTTTGGGCTGCTGGTCGGAAGGTCATGAGTTTAAATCTCAGCCTCACCAAGATGTCACAGTTGGTTTATTGAGCAAAGCCCTTAACCTTCATCGACTCAGTCTCAACTGTAGGTCAGTTTTAATAAAAGCATTAGCCAAGTGTGCAACATTAAGTAGCTAATGTAACACAACCTCACAGCTTATGCATCTAGCTTATGTGAAGGTAAATGCATAAGCTAGATGCATAAGCTGTGAGGTTGTGTTATATTAGCTACTTGATATTTCTCCATCACTCCCTCTCTCCAACCCTCATGCAAACACTCTCTCTCTCCATCACTCCCTCACTTTCACTCACTTGCTCACACTCTTTCCATCACTCCCTCACAGCTTATGCGTCTAGCTTATGTAAAGGTAAATGTATAAGCTAGATGCATAAGCTGTGAGGTTGGGTTACGCTAGCTACTTAATATTGCTTCTCATTTCTTTATTTGTATGACATTTGTGTCCAAAATGACTTACAAATATGAACGGATAGAATCCATTCCCAAGTTGAAGGATCTTGCTTGAACTGGCTCTCGGGCAGTCATGTGATTCAAACTCAAAACCTTCTGATCAAGAGCTAAGAGCATTAACCAACAGCCAAATAAGTCTGTTAGCTATGCAGCAAAGAATTCACTTACAACTGTAAATATGTTCTTGCTAGGAGAGACACTTTGGTCTTCCATGTTTGTAGAAACTCTCACTTAACTTTGGTCTGATAAACACAATTATGGGCCAAGACTACACTGTGATGATGCTCTTAAACCGAACCAAAATAATAAACTCGGAGCTCAGTTGCCTTTTGAATGGGATGGATTTTATTTCGTGCAAACACTTTTGATGATGTCATCCTGTTGCTCCTCTTTAGAGTATTAAATCCAATTTGTAATGGAACCATGCAATGATTTACATTAAAAGAAATTGTAATCTGTGTAATACTTGAGTTGTTTTAATGTATCCCTGTGTAAGGGTAAGTGCTACTCATGAGTGTGTGACTCTGTTTGGGTGTGTATAAGTGTCTCAAGTTTGTCCTGTCTCTTACCCAAACATTCAACAATTCTGTTATGTCTGTGTCTGTGTACAAGTGTGTGCTTAAGAGTTTTGTGCTTCTTTCTGATTGCGTGTGTGTGTACATGTGTGTAGCCAAGAAGAAAAACACTCCTCCCACACTTGCATCTTCCTTTGCTCCCGCAGGAAATCAGGGTCCGCTGTTGAACAAAGCAAGTCCTCTCAGGCCGCAAATAAACCCTGCATGTGAGCTCTTATTCACTGCAGCCAGACTGAAGCCGTTGTTCCTCCAGACACAAATCAGGACATAGCATTTCCTCTGCTCCAGCCTGGCTGGGATGGAGTTACGCCGCAGAATTCCTATAATTCACATACCTGTGCTCAAGTAGCTGCTTGTAAACATGACTCCTGAGCACTCCTCAGCATAGTGTTGGTCCAGGAGCTTGTGCTGCTTCAGGAAAATGGCAGAATGCCACTGGAAAAAGAGCTGAAATATTTTATAATCAGGTGTCAGTGTGTTCTCATGAACAGTGTTACATTTTAACAACAAACATGGAAGGTTTCACAAGTTGTACTTTTAGCTTTTTGTACATTTCACACAGAGCCCTGAAGAAACCATAAAAAGCTTTATTACACACACACAACATAGTGAAAATGTGCATAATTTAGTTTAAAATACCTATGAATCTCAGCTTCAGAAGCTCCGCCCCCGGCCTAGAGAGCATCTGATACCTTGTGTACACTTATTTGGCCACAAGCTTCAGAATCTTTAAGGTTTTTAGTCTGATTGGCTATTCACTTTTCCATGTATTTGCACATCTATGTGGTGGTTTCTGGTACAAAAACAAACGTTTGAAATTTTTTCAGAGCAAGATATAATCACCGGATTGAAAAGTAGTTTCCAACGAGCTTTAGGAAAAGATCTGTGGTTGGTCATCTGCCATGTCGTTTCTACCGTGTCCATGTTTTGGTTTGTGTTCCCCATTAAACAAAGCCCAGAATGTAATATTTAAATGTGTTGTAGGCAGAAAACTCCAATTTTGTTTCCCAAACCAATGCAAATATGTGTGGCAGTCTGCAAAAACCTGTCAGATATCAGTGTAGGTGAATTCTTGAAAACAGTATCACTGGTAATCAGTGACACGTAAAATTCTTTAAAATTTGGTAATAATGGTTTTTTTTTTTTTTTCATAAGTTGATTATGCTATAAATGTAGCGGTAGGCGTGGCACCTATCACTGGAATTGGAATGAATCTTTTATCATTTTTCTTTAAATCTTTTAAATGGCTTCCTATTTGTTGTCTTTGCTCACCACGTAGGGTGTAACATGATGGCGTAGGACATACTTCATGCAGTGCACTGTATTGATGAATGGTAACATACACGGCGAAACACTATTCAGTTTATTTTAGTGTTATTTCTCATCTTTACATTAATGCACATCTGCTAATATACAGTAACTTGTCAGCTACAGGACATTAAACACATGGCCTTGGTTTCTGAGGCTCATCTGGGACTCTTTAGACATGACTGTGTGTGTGTGTGTATATGTGTGTAAGAGAGGATCTGAGGAAGTGATGAGTCCACACACATATGGAACCATCCTTTTTCCTCAAGTCAGCCTGACGTCAGCGGATGAATCATGGCTGTTACTTCGACCTTTCCCCTTCGAAGGTTTTCCAGTGCTATGACTGTCTGGGTTTAGTGTCAGAGGCATGGGTAGGGCATTGTGGGTAGGGACAGGGATAGGGCATGAGGCAGGGAAGTGAGTAGGGCTGCAACTGGTAACCGTCCTCTGGCGAGTCTGTGTTACGATAAGATGGCAGGAAAGACCCTGAACGTTGAAACCGAGGAAAGGCCTCAAGTAAAATCTGACAAAATCTGAAGCAAAGAGGAAGTTGTGGCTTTTCCTGCATCAACACAGCTACAGTGTGGGGTACGGCCTAACGCTGGTGACATCGAAAGCTGGAGAGATTCCTTTGACCTTTAAGAACATACAGCATTTTCCTGACAGGAAGGAGAAAGCAAGAAATGAACTAACCAGCTTTTTCCTGTGTGACACAAAAAAGCAGGTAGTAGAGTTAACAACCTGAGGCATTGAGAGAATTTGGTTAAAAAATGACCAGCTAGTATCAGTGGCTAAATTACGTGGCAAGTCTGCCCAATTTCAGTGCGCACAATGTACGAGATGAACACAAATCTTAGTCAGATTCTATTACACTCTGATAATGTGTGCTCTTCATGTCAGATTATACAATGAAGAAACTCTAATTTGAGACCTGTGATTATAGAAAATGATTATGTTCGACTTACGTCATCAATCTGTACAATCTCGACTCGAAAACGAGCTTGAGGTAATAAGCATATTTTTTTTCTGTTCATTTACCATGTTTTGTTTATGTTTTGCTATTGTCACCATATAGCTACTTTATAGCTGCCCCATGAGTTTTGCATGATCCTACTACCTTTTCTTAATTCTATGTAAATTAGGTATGACACGGTAAAGTGACAAATACGAATGATTGGCTAGAATGTTTCCTTGGATCAGTCCTATGGTGTGTGTGGCCTGACACTGGATTTTCAGATTGTTGCTGGAACTTTTGTTTGCTCCAAACTGAAATAAGATCCAGCGTCTCTTCTCTACTTCAGCGTGTCTTTGACTGCTTCGATGCCATGTTGTGAATGAAGCGTGATCACATGACCATGTGAAGCAAACATCCAGATTTATAGAAAATACAACTTGCTAGATACTCACTGCTCCTCTGTTGTTTTATCGCAGTGAGGATGCGAGACTGAGGAGACGTGTAAAAAAATGTATTACAGACATTCCCCTGACAAAACTAAACCAATCCAAATAGTTCTTTTGGTCACAAAACAAGATCGACTATCGACTGTTTGTGGTGCAGCAAATTGTGTAATTTCCTTTTTTTCTGGCCAAACTACCTATCCTTTTTTTTTTTTTTTTTAAAAAAAAAACATACATCTTTCGAAGAGTCTCCACCATGACGGAGGGGCCAAAGAAAACGTATAGTACTCAACTTTTCATGTCAGACTCCTAAATCAGCACTTTCATTAAACACCACTTTGGTCATTTTGATCGTATAACCAGAACAGGAGCTGGCATTGTACAGGATAGATGTCGAAATGAAACAAATCTCACATCTGGTCTAAACTGTCTCCATATGGAACGCTTTAGTGATGAGTGTTAAAATGAGTGTTTCATGAATTTGTGTCAATGTAGACTCCAAGAGTGATTAAACCTATTGTGTGTACAAATGATTCGTACTCTTATAAAAACATTCCCATGTGTGTTTAAGTGATGACTAGCGTGCCGATCATGTCGAAACTTTTAGGGGAAAAGCGTAAGGTTTCTTGCTGAATATTTTTCTCCAGTCACCATTACAAAAACTGTTAACTCACACGGAAGGTTTTCCTCTGTGTTTGAATTGATGTGTGCACTCTAAAGCCCTTATTGAGCAATGTTTGGATTAAATGAAGAGTGCCTGACCCCAACGATCCCACTCTTAACCTCTCACCCCGTAAAGCCAGTCCTGAGAAGATTTAGCTCTCTGATCTCATTAGGACTGTGGAAGCACGGAGACCTGATGCCCAGCACACACCAGTGGGAGCTGAAAGAGTCAAGAGCTCTATGTGTGGCATTACCTCAGCTTCCTGTTTATCTGTGTTTATCTTGTAAACAGTCCCTGCCCTTCTGCAGTCCTTCACTGCAGGGAATCCATCCACTCTGACCTTTCCGACCCTTCGGAGAGAGATGAAGAGATCTTCTCCCTCTCTGAGATCTTCTCCCTCTGTCATCAAAATCATTCTTCAGTCCACATGTGTGCGGTGCACAGGATGAGGAATAGCTTAAACTTTGCTGAATTATCGTAGAAAATTAAAGATAGCATTGCGTCAATTCAATTTGAATTTATGTAGCATTTTTAACAATAGACATTTTCATGTTAATCACTTAGCCTAGCCCCATAGTTCTGTTTTGTCTTGAGAGGTTCTGAAATACAATAGTAAAATACAATAGTAATATATATATATATATATATATATAACAAATCTGTTTTGTGGATGTCCCACATCATTTAATTGAACTAAAACCAATAAAATGATGTTCTTTAATGAATAAAAATTGTAATTGTTGGCAAATTGTTGTCATGTAAGACAAATAAACACTTTAGGATACATTCTTGGAGGATACTTCCATGTTGCTACAGCACATCACTTGTTGATTATTTTCCTATAACATCATTCCCTGTCATGTTTTATTCCTTACATAGCTAGCTAGCTGTGTTATTTAAAGTCCAGTAATCTATTTGTGTTGAGAATCAGAAGCAAAGTAGCTCCTGCTAGTTCAATGTCCATCCTCAGTTACTGTTATGTAATTGGCTGGGTGAAAAACATAGTTGCTAAAATAAATCAAGCTCAGTTAGGGACTTGTAATATTAGTTTCTGCTTACACCAGCATGACTCTGGCATTGAAATGAATGGGAAAATGTTCCCTTGTTTCTCACTGATCAAGTTATTCATCATGTCTTTGATCAGGTTATTGCTGGTGACTTCATAGTTTATGGCTGCTCTGCTGATTTTCCTCATCGAAAGTGTTACGCTGATGTATCAACTGGTGAGCGCTCTTCTGTTCAGAGTTGCTATGGCTACATCACAGTGCTGTATCATTGGAAAGAAAACACATGTTGCAATTACTGTCTCTATGATCAAACGTGGAAGTCCGCAGAGAGACTGGAATTGAAGGAAAGTGAGTGGTTTGGCGTCAGAGAGAGCTCTCTTTCTTTCACTGAGTCCTTTTGGACACAGCACACACCCAGTGCAAACTTCCCCTCACAGCTGCTTAAGTGAAGTTGTTTAAGAGCTGCTGTATACTGTAAAAATCCCAAAGTGGAGATAAATCCACTAGCTCAAGGGTTCGAGGTTAACCCACTTCCTGTGGGGATGCTCTCCCTCTCATCTTGGGCTTCTATCAAACACAAAAGCATCACAGATGCTTATCCATGTGCAAGTGCCCTTCCCTTGGCTTGCTGCCACACCAGTTCTACTGTGTTTTCATTCCTATTTTTTTTATCTCTAGCGTGTCAGATTAAATAAAACCAATTTAATCTCTTAAGATATCAAATCCAGATGACTTGTGAAAACTGCTGCCTCAGCCTGTTTTTTTTTTTTGTTTGTTTTTTTTTTATGTTTGGCAATGAATCACTCCCTACACTAATGACTGGGTCGTGCCAAAGTGCTTCTGAGTCACTCCTGATAATTCAAGTAATTGCCAAGTTGTCGGCAATCTAGATTTGAGATTCGCTTTGAAATGTGGGGCGAAACAGCGAGGCTGTTTCCAGCACCACTTACTTTGATGTGCCACTTGTAACCCACAGGCAAAAACCACACCCTCTTTCTAGCATAGCGCTATTAACAGAATGTCACAGTGTTGTGACATTCCCATTACCAAACGCCACGATGAGACTCAGAGGCATCATGGTGTGAATCTAGCATTCTTGAGACCACTTAATGAATGCCTGGTGTTAGATTTAACATCATATGCAAACTAACTGCACTTATGCTATTTTAGCAGGTCAGTATGTATTATTGGGCAGAGAAACTCACCACTGTTCTTCATCCACTGTGAAAATGTGTGAAAATGGTAAACCAAACTGTAATACATGGCTTTGCCTGGAAGGAACGAAGCACTAAATGCATGGAAAACATGCAAACACAGTTTTTTTCACTCATACCTTAGACAGCTTAATGTATTGTGAGTGCAGTTAAAAGCCCATTTGGATCATATACAATTAGATTCTACTACGGTGGTGAAAATCACACAAGTATAAGTTATATTTACTCTTGAGTTCTTATAGTTATTAGCATGTTTGACTGGTCACTTGAATTAAATGGATTTAATCCAAACCTCAATAACTCAAAAACAAGTAACCCATAAATAATGTCAAAATGTTCCTAATGTCTTCTAGTGGTGGAAGGTTCATGAGTTAAAAGCTCTGACTCTGATAAATAGCCCAAATATTATTGTAGACATTACTGTATACATAGTCGGATCATGTTCATGAAATGAATCTGGAATCATGGAATTTATTTTACAGTTAAAATTTTACAGGTCCGTGGCTACAAAAAGTTTGAGAACCCCTGATTTATTGCCCCAATGTTAGCATTTTATGTTTGCTCATTTTTTTCGCTGGGCATTCAGAAATAAGAAAATGGTCAAAAAGGAACCAACAGAAACAACAGTCATTCTTATGGAAGTCCAGAGAAGTCATGCATTATTTATTTATTTTTTTAATACCATACATCAGGCAGCATCTTAACAGAAAGAAGCTGCTACAGTGGTAGAGTTACAGCCTTACAGCTCCAAGGCTGTGGGTTTGATCCCGTGATCAGGTGACTGTGTGGTTTCTCCCTCTATATTCTTCCCAAATTTCCACTTCAAGATCAATAAAGTACATCCATCTATCTATCCATCTATCTCTCTTACCATGGAGATGCCCGGTCCTCAAACTGACTGGCAATGAAACCGACCACCTGTTCAGGACCACTAAAGTGTTCACTACAGTATAGTGCCAGATTTCTAAGTTGCTTCTCAAATGATGGACACTAATTTGGAAATGGTCTAGCACTGAAAAACATAAGGATGGATGGAAGGATGGATGGAAGGATGGATGGAAGGATGGATGGATGCAAGACTGGATTGACTGATGGAAGAATAGATGGATAGAGTGAAGACTGGATTGACTGATGGAAGAATAGGTGGATAGATGGAAGAATGTATTGGTGGATGGATTGATGGGTAGGTTGAAATTTAAAAAAAAAATTAAAAATACAGTAAGTTATTATCTCAAGAAAACAACTTCTGTTATCTTGAGTTCACATGGAAAAAAAGAAATAACCCATGGCCTTTCTGGACTTCTGTAAGTTCTGTTTATTATTATTATTATTATTATTATTATTATTATTATTATTATTATTATTTTAACAATTTAAGAGACGACTAGAACAGTCACAGTGGCAATATGTAATACAGCAAAGCCATTTTCCATTATGTAATTTGGAATAAGTTCTCAGATTAAAATTATTCTATGTCTCACTGGCCATTTGGTTACCTGGCTCATTTCATATGCAACTCTTTTTTTTTTTTTTTTTTTTTAACTTATGAAAAGACCCATTGATAAGGGGGTTTGAATTTCCTTGATCAAGACAAAAGCTGATTGCCAATTCCTGGCAAAAAAATGACATCTTTATGAGGTTTTGTTCATCAGTGCACTAAAAGCCTTAGTAACAGTTAACACTGTTTAGAGCTGCAAGAATGAACAGAAACAACTTTAACTGTTAACTGTTAACAGTTAAAGTTGTTTCTGTTCATTCTTGCAGCTCTAAATATTTTTACTGGTGTAGACTGTGAGGAATTAAAAAAAAAATGTACATGTTAAGATATAAAATGACACAATTGAGATATTTCTAGCATGCACATTGTGTGATACAGTATGCATAACCAGTTAGTAACTTGAGTACTGGTAGCCCCGTCCCCATGTTCAGTTAGGTGCTGTGTTCATGATCTTGGTACCAAACAGCTTACAACTTGACCCTTTGGTACAGACCAATGAGAAAAGCACTTTTTTGTTCTTTAGGTGGCAAAAGTTTAATTCACTTCAATTTTATTTATATAGCACTTTTAACAATGGACATTGTCACAAAGCAGCTTTACAGAAATATATAAACTCAGGAGATAAATTTTACATTTATAAATGTATCCCTAATGAGCAAGCCAGAGGTGACGGTGGCAAGAAAAAAACTCCCTGAGACAATATGAGGAAGAAACCAGTAGAGGAACCAGACTCAAAAGGGAACCCATCCTCATCTGGGTGACGATGAATAGTGCAATTATAAATAATTCCCTTCTATAACTGTATACTATATGGCCAAAAAGTGCAATTGTGTAACCATGAAAATTCATTATAGTTTTCACTTGTTATCAACTGTTCACTGATGGAGACTTGAGTGCAAAACTGTTCGTGGCAATTGCAGTCCTAAAGCTATCATACCAATTGTAGTCTGTATAATTGGTGGCTGTATCCAAACATCCCAGTTCACCACAACACTCTATGCCCTTGAACCCTCCAGATCTGCTCCAGAACCTATGAAAAAACTATTCACAAAAGGCTTGACTAAATAAATATGTTTTCAGCCTAGACTTAAACACTGAGTCTGTATCTGAGTCCCGAACACTAATTGGAAGGCTGTTCCATAACTGTGGGGCTTTGTAAGAGAAAACTCTACCCCCTCCTGTAGCCTTCACTATTCGAGGTACCAACAAAGAGCCTGCACCTTTTCTAGTTCTAGTAAAAAGCAAAATAGTAAAATGTTTTGTGTCATAGAACAAGGCCTGTTTATTTGAGCTACATCCTGATTCTGATTACTGTGTCTTTCAAATAAGCTAATCAGAAACTTTAAGGTTCTCTTTGTAACCTTTAATTTGCTATTTATTTATTTGTGAAGACCACAGTGCTGGTCACAACTTACTGTGGGAAAATAAAAACATATCTGAGAAAGTTTTCTGGAAAGCTTGTAAAGATTTAGACTTTCTTTTGGTAATTAGCAGTCTGTTATGTAAACACAAGTTTCAGGTCAGGAGTTGGTCTTGGGTGGCCTCATTAAGCCTCATCCTTGGGAGATAGAGCAGGAATCACCCCAAATGATGTCATTTCTCTGTTTAATTCCCATTATAGAGGAGCAGTTTAGATTAACAGCAGCACTGAATCAGTGCTGTTCTTTCCTACAGCTGCTTCTGACTCACTCTCTCACGTACAAAGAAAAATTCACTCTCATCCTTAAAAAAAAAGCCTGTTCAAACAGACTACAAGACAGTCCAAGTTTACTGTAAGTATATTCCGAAAAGTGCACTAAATTTCAGTTACCTTAGCAAGTGAAAACATCTTAAATAATAGAATAGTTATAGATAAAATACCAAATCTATCTAGTATTTCCTATTTTAAGATTAAAATAGGATGTAAGATTATTAAACCTATTTCTAGTAATTTTCTACTAATTTCAAGCTTTCTTTCACAAATAAATTCTTATAATTTGGAAAATTATCTGCCAGTATAACAAGAATTGAAGAATTTCAAGCTTGAAATGAGTAAAAAATGTCTTTAAATATGTTTAACCCACACAATTGTGAGTGAGCTATTGCTTTTATACAGTTAACAGTCCTATAAACAAGAAATTAGTGACATTTCAGACACAATATGGCCAATGTTCTGTCTATTTTTGCGCCACTATTGGAAATAGATCCCGAAGAAGCCACACTCACTTTATAGCCCAATGGTTAGATAGCTAGCTAGCTCACTTTAATTTGTACATTCCCTTTAAAGGTGCTTCTCGTAAGATTTGCTTCCCTTCTTCTTATTCATCTTCGGTCAAAAGTTATATTCCTGAAGAGTATCATTTTCCATGTCCGCTGATGATGTCACTAGCACTACTGTAGGAATGGTACGAACTAGGAAGGAGAATTTTACGTGGCAAACACAGACATGTGGAGTGATACACACTGAAAGGTCCCAGTGTGGTTATAGGAAACATCAGCACTCTTGGAACGCCGCTCGACCAATCAGATTAGTGGACCTAAGTGGAACTAACTGTTGTGTAAAACTTTGATATACTAGTGTGTCTATGTATTCCTGATGAAAATTGCACTATGTACCAAGTATAATTTTATTTACTTTTATACATGGTAGTGAAAATATTTTAATCTCTCTCCCAAATTCATATCAACTTGACATTAATTAGTAGCGCTGTGCTTGACACATGAAATGAAATAGCAAGCACTGTATTCGTCTCTCAGTTCAAAAAGAAGTGGTAGCTTCATGTGTCTTAGAGGAAATCCCAGATTGGTAGCTGGTGTGTAATAGGATAAGAGAAAGTTAATATATAGTTTATGCACCATCCCAAAGTTAATCATTTTCCAATAACATATAGATTTTTAATTTACCAAACTTTTTAGTTAAATTTAATATTAAGCAAAATCCGCAAGACAAGTTAGTTCCTGTTCTCACTTACATTATAGCAACTATAAACCATCGTTCCATCACCGTCCTTTTCTTTTTCTCTCTCTTGAAGTTAATAATACAAAAAAGTGCAGCTTGTTATGTTACCAAGAAACCACAAAGCTCCCTGTCCTGAAGACCTTTCCATGTGGGAAAAAGCGCTAACACTAGAGACTCCTTTTGACAATTCAACAATGTGCGGTATAACTATCAATAATTCCTTAGCTTCTCAGCTTTCTAAGTAGTGTTAGCTTCTGAATGTAGGAAAGAACTGGCTAAAATAGTTAGCTAACTAGCTACAAATCAAATACAAATAATAGTATCCATTATAAGTAATATCCGTCTGGTTATGTTGGGCTAGCCAGCTAAATTTAACCTGAAACATTTATTATAAACAAGCAGTCAGACTCATGACAGTTCTGTCCACCGTGGTTAATCAGACTTTATAGGAAGTCTTGTTTTCTGAGCTAAATTTAGTGTGTGGTTTAGTCAAAGTATATGATATCCAGAGGAAGTGAGGGTGCTTAAAAATGCCTGAGAACTGTGAACTCTGCATTTTCTGACTCAGAAGTTCCTACTTTCAATCTGAGCGTTCATACAACCTCAACTGTCTAAGGTTGGGAAAATGTTTATGCGGTAACCTAGTAATCTACGTATGTGAATGAAACACTGTTTCAAATAGCTTTGACATTTTCAGTGCCCAAAAACAGCAGAAGAGCATGAAGTCAGTGATTCTTTGTATTAATATGGAGCCCTATTTTGATTAATCTGCATTACACACTGCAAAAAATGACATCTTAGCAAGTGGAAAATATCCTGAGTATAGTCAATTTATCACTAATGCAGGCAGTGAGCTAGTGAATGCCACAACGTAAAGAAATGACAAGAAGAAAAAAAAATAGTCTGTATAATTTGCCAGTCACAAATTATACTATACTTTTACTTTTTTCTTTCTTCCCTCATCTCTCTCTCTCTCTGTGCATCCAAAATCGCATACTGTGACAGTACCTACTGCATTCGATTCAGTACCTACTGCTCAGCCGTTGATACAGTACGTACTGATCAGTATGTGTGTGTAGTATGAATACAATCCAGACATACTACATCTGCCATGTTGGTATTGTCATGTGACCTACGATGTCATAATAACCACAAAAACGTAGAGCCCGCCAGATTAGAGCACATGCGCCGCAACTGTTTTTTCTTGTTTAAACCTTCAACAAGTTAACAATTTACTCAGGTGTTGTTAAACAAGTATGGTTTAACCACAAAGAACAACGTTTAATACCTATAGCACTTATGCTTAAAAAAAGAGTCAACGAGCTGCCTTCCACCGTTTTCGATTCCGAGAGCTCTTCTGCGCCAGTCCCGTTGCATTGGGATAGCGCAGTGTCCATTGCTTCCATACTGCAGAATCTCAGCAGAAGCAGTAGGTCATCCGGGTATTTCTCACCTACTGTTTTACGAATGCTGAGAATTCTGACTTATTCCTTAGGCATAGTGCTTTTCGCCTTCTGTATAATCAAGTAGTAGGGATATTCGGACACATCTCTCTCTCTCTCTCGCTCTCTGTGGCTTTTCTTTTCTTCTTCTGGAAGCTATAATTGTAGCTGACAATAACACTAATAAAAACACCTTAAACTATTAGAGTATCTCACATTTAGAGTTTTACGTTGTTTACCGACCTTTTGACCTCTATCTTGTGACAGTTAGAACATGTGATCACAGAGCATCGAACAGGGCACATTTCCTGTCAAATATTTCCTGACAGCCTGAAATATAAATATAAACTGAATGAATCTGACACCTTTCCCCATACACTAGTGACTAACTGTGAAATATGTGAAGTCCGCCTGGAACATGGCTGCGGCCGTGCTTCTATTTGACATGGCGAGCTGTTAGCAGAGGTGTTAAATTTCAGAGCTGATGGACCGTCGCTTTGTGACAGGGTTCAGACAGTACGCGCTCCTCACTAACAACGAGATGTCTAATACAGAGGAAGAGAGAGAAAGGGACGGATGAGGAAACCGAATCAGCAGCACACACATCTGTCAGCGGGGCGACCTTGGGCGACAGCAAACGTACACAGCATCACATCACTGTCAAACCACAAAGGAAAACTCTATTGCTCCGTGCAAATCAGCTGCGTTTTTGCAGATGAACAGAGATTTACCATTTAACAAAGTGCAAAAGGAGCATGTCAGATTTTGAGAGGAACAACGAAGCGATCTTACGAGTCAGAAACGCACGCTCTGTTATTTATCACAGATGTTTTAATTAGAAAACATCGGGATGATTGTAGCCTAGATGCGTGATTATTAATCAAATTTGCAATGCAATTAGATAACGAGGTAACATCTTGTTGGAAGTTAGCTTTACACTGACATTTATTCATTAGTCGGGCACTTTTATCCAAAGCTAGTCCAAGAACACAATCTGAGACAACCTGACCTTTGTTTTATCTTGTTACCTCACGTTTCTGGTCAGATGGTGCACATGGATGGTGTATTAATCACTTAAAATACAAAAAAATTGTTTTCCTACAGTGCGCTTACTTTTGGCCACTTCTAAACAACCTCCGATTTTTTCACTACATCATTGTGTGCTGGTAAGAAAGTTTAAAAAATAGCTAATCATATCATGTTATGTTTCACCTCCCCCACACCTAGCTACCGTCGAACAGAAAACGCTGAGTCAGCTCACACTAGGCACACTTGGCGTTCTCCAAAGCCTTAGTGCAACATTTTATAGAATAATGACTGCAGTGTGGTGCAAGATTATCACTGGACAACATATAGTGCAAATTAGGAAAACTTTAGGATACAAGACAATAAATACACACTGTGCAAGTGGACCCAGTAGAAGTACATAAGTTCCTGTATGACAGGTGCAGACCTACCTCATTTTAATTTTTATTTTTATGTCTTTTGCCCAAAAAACAATAAGTGCCATTTTTGGTCATTTTCAACAAAGATTTTCATTGGCTGCAATTTTGCTCCATCCCTAATGACTATAGTAAAACTGCCCTTAATTATATACTTGCTAAGTTGAATCTAACACATGTAGCTACTTATTAGCTAAGTCTAGTATACATTGACAGATCTTATCTTCAGTCTCTGTTTACCATGACAGAAAGCATCACCGCTGACATCGCTGTGACAGTGCATCTTTCGAGTGGGAAAATCGAGTTGAGACAAGAGCATCAGCCAAGATATTACTAATGTCAGATGGGAGGAAGGGGCGGGGTTTCCATGCGTTGTCAGTTCATATAGAAGAGTTCAAAACGCCTATGTAATTGTGACTCATTCCAGACTGTTCACATGTCTGTTAGCTCATCTGTTGTTTTTATTAAATAAGAAATTAATAATTTTTGGCGTATTTTTTAACTCGTACCAGTGGAGCTGGTAATGTGGAGCTTCTATGCAAAATACATGATGGTTAGCAGGTCTCTAGTAATCAGGAGTGCTACACACATTATTCACAAACTACCAATACTGCAGTCTTGCATGTCAAAGAATGCTAACTTTGAATAATAACAGCAATGCACAATAACAATGATAATTCACTAACTGCACAGGGAACACACACAGATACCTACTGAGTGGTCAGAGGCGTTCACAGACCTGTCTGATCCAAACTAGCCCATAAAAAGACAATTTCAGTATGTTCTTGTTTGCTCCTCGTTCACCTTGTACTTTATTTGATTTATATTTAGTTTGACGCTTTGTATATGAGCACAGTAGGTGTCTTTGAAAGCTGTATTTAAAATGTTCCCTCTGGCTGAGGGCCTGTTTTCCTGTGAGGCAGTGAGTTACAGTTCACTGGCAGTCAGAACTGTTAGCATATTCCACTTGGCAGTTTTACAGGGAGATCCTAAACTCTTGGCTTGGCATTTCTCAGAAGACTCTGCGATGCTGAAACGGTTTGTGAGAAGTTCAATGAAGGTGTTTAGTTAAATATCCAAGCTCATGTGTGGACAATATGGCCACTGAAAGATTACTGTACTGCACTGTCACTGGACTGTAACATCACGCTATCACTATCTGTAAATATACACTATACCAGGGCTGCACTTTGTCTGCAGGTGGTCTGACACAAATTCACAAATCTATCTTTCTTTCTTTTCCACTGCTGTTCAGTTGGTTCCTTTGAAATTCCTGGAAATTTTTCACAATGAGTCAGGTAGTGTCTCTTCGCATTATTTTATATTTTATTTTTTATTCGCATTCAGAGAAACATTTGTTTGTTTAAGACAGAAATTGCTAGCTAGCTAGGTAGCAATCTTGGCTGACTAACATTCTGATGAAGTTTGATGGTGTTAAGACCAAATAAATTGCTATATAGCTAACAATGGTGGCTCACTAACATATCTAACTATGTAACATTATGAGGTAGTCTGATGGCTAGTAACAATGTTAGCTCACTGACCATAGCTATATCTCATAATGTCAATTCACTAACATAGCTAGCTATGTACAATTATGGGGTAGATTGATAGGTAAATGTTGACTGAGACTTTTTTTTGTTTTAAGTGAGAAGATGCTAGCTAACAGTGTTGACTCACTGACTTAGCTAGCTATATAGCAGCTATATAGTCTGAGATATTTTGTTGGCTGTCATTTTTGGTTTTTAAGAAAAACATTGATAGCTAACAAAGCTGGCTCCCTAACATACAGTATCTAGCTATGTACCACTATGAGATAGTTTGATGGCTAAATGTTGACTGAGATTTTGGTGCTAAGATAGAAAATGCTAGCTAGCTAACAATGTTGACTCACTAACTTATTACGTTACTACATAAAATACATAAATAAATAGCAAAAAATTTAAAAAGTTAAAAAAAAAAAATGGTTTCATGCCAGATTCCACTTTGTTTTTGGAGTGTTTTTTTATGGAGGGGAAGATGGATTTTTTTTTATTTTATTTGCATCATACAACAGTCTTAAACTATAACTTTTGTATGTATAGAAATTATATTTCTTATGATTTTGGCCTCCAACACTACATATTTTAGACTCGAATCTCAAAAATGTTGGACATTGGAAGATTCTAAACTTCAGGCCTACTGTTCTAGTCTTTTTTTACTCATGGACAATCCATTTACTTTTTAATATAAGTGATAATTAGACAATCAAAATTCATATAACATGTAATTTTAGGTAAAAATCTAAAGAATCTGGATAAGCCTGCATAAATAAATAAATAAACAAACAAACAAATTAATAAATAATTTATGCATGAAAGGGATAAGACAGAAAATGCCAGCTAGCTAACAATGTTGACTTACTAACGTGGATAGTTACATACCCTTGTGTGGGAGTTTGTTTGCTAAATGTTACCTGGCTTTCTAGTTTTAAGACAGAAATTGCTAGCTATCTAACAATGGTGGTAGATTCAACTTAAACAGCTAGGAAGTGATAGTTTGTAATTGATGTTGGGCTTCTCTTTCAGTGAACATTAGTGACACAACAGCATGGTCTGTTCCTGGCTGCTGCTGGAGTTTATGTTTAAACACCCTTGTGTTAACTGTTCAGTGTTTATATTAATATTACTAATTATTTTGTTTATTATATTAATTGGCATCAGCCTGACAGGAGGTTTGATGTATTGCAAATGGTAGAATTTGGCCGCCGGCCTCCTGTTAAATGGGCCATTATACAATTATACCACTTAATCCACATTGACAAACAGCTAGTCACTCAGCACTCAAACACTATCAGGAGAGGCCTCTTCTCTCAGCTTGAAATGGATGCAAATCCAAAGTACAAAAGTCAATGAACTGCAACAGAAAATAGCTGAGGTGATAGATGTTTTCATCCCCAGGGAGGGTCGCATCTAAAGGAAGGAATGGGAGAAGCTGGAGAAATTTCAGGAAATAGAGAGTGTGTGGAAAATTAAAACCGAGGTTACAGTGATCGCAAAGGAATGACAACATCAAGTTCAGTCCAGAAGAGTGCTATCCTAGGAATAACAAAAATGCTACACTTCAGTCCCAGAATCTCAGACAGGCAGGAGGTCCATGTATAAGGGGAGACCACTGTGTGTGTTTGTGTGTGTGTGTGTGTATGCATGTGTATATATACATATATACATACATACATACACACATATATATATATACACACACACACACACATATATATACACTGTATATACTGTATATCATGTGCCAGTGTTACTTTTGTGCATTTGTTTATTACAGCACTATACTTAGTATACTATATCCACTATACCCATATAACTACAGGTCATGTGTATAGATACAATATTTTTTAATTATATTTATTTTAATTCAAGCTGCTTTATCATAATTCACTACAAAATACGTTAGCATGTATAGCCAGGTGAGTGTATCTAATATTTCTTATTATGAGTTTATGATAAAGCAAACATAAGATTATCAAGCCTATTTCTAGACAGCTTGTTCTGTAGGCATATAATTTTGTATTGTTAGTAAAACTTTTAATAATAGTAATAATTTTGCATGTATTTCTAGAAAAAAAAAAGTCTGCTGATGATGAAAGTTTAAAAAGTCTAGAAATATGGTTAATAATGTGATATTTGGTTTATCATAACCTTATAATGACAAATATTAGATATTTACATATGTTTATGACATTTACTTGAAAGTTTACCAGTTAGTTTTGCCACCAGAGATTTAAAAAAAAGTGTTATCTAGTCACCCAGTTTAGTTTTTGCGAATATTAAATTGCTCAATGTGGTAATTTCACAAAACAGTCTGAGAAACATAAACGGTTTCATCAAGAAATCTAGTTTTTATTAATTAAACCTCACCCCTAAAAGTCCCATCCCTTCTCCTGATAAACTGGTGCATTTGCATATCGGAACCTGATTGGTTCGTATATTTTCTGATGTAATAACACTTATCTGTCTTTTTCGACACTTGCTCGGATTTTTCAACTAAATTTTCGTCTCCATTTCTTCAATGAAAGCCACTTCAAATGAATTGCTCCAAATGTTTTATAAAGTTCATGGTGACTTTAATGAATTAGCAACTGCTATTTCTAAAGTTTTTTGTCTTACTTTTTAGGGAAAAATGAGCTGAAGTGAATTAGCATCAGATTGCACGGCTAATGACAAGGCTCCAGTCGGAGGCCTTTTTAATGATGTTTGAAGGCATTTTCGGAGTCGGGTTCAGGTATTAGCCTCAGTGTGTGTGAGGAGTGCATTGCGTCAGGCTAATCAGACCCTCTTAACTCCTCAATTATTTTCCATTACAGGGGAGCGATGGCTGCGTTTAGCCTGCTCAGTTTATTGGTAATGGAAGGCTTCATACTGAGAAGTGTTAATTGGTAGGTGATGGAGCCTGAGGGCCATGGGTTATGTTTGGAACATCCTTATTAGCACTTAACTCCTTCAGCGAGGCGAACAGTGAGCATATGCGTGCGTGCACATGCGTGTGTGTGTTTCTTTTAGTCTCGTTTTGAAGACTAAGTGTCTTGGATAGTAAAGTTGACCCTGTGGAAAGGAGCATCATGGAGCAAAAATGCATGTATTCTTAATTTCTTTAATTAATTTCTTTGAAAAGTGGAAAAGCGACTCCATGTTATTGCTAAAAAAAAAATCTAACAAGACATTGTCCATTTTCTTTGGTTGATAAACACAATGGCAGTGGAGATGGAGAGAGGAGACAAAAGTGTCAGTTTCTCCAGATGAGTTGTTGGTAAATTTAAAAAAAAAAGGAATAGAAGAGGTTCTGAGTTAGTTACTGGAAGCCTGTGACATAGAGCCTTCAATCCTACCCTAAACATCTGAGCTAGCTAGCTAAATTGTTAGCCTTAGGCCTTAGATAGCTTGGTGTCCATATTGTCTAGTGGCCTTTTGACGTTTACCGGTTGAGGTGTCTCATGTGTTCTGCTTCCCAAAATGCCAAAAGCACAAATTCACAAATTCTGTTTAAATGTACCACTATTATCAAGAACATTTCAGTGTGAATTTTTTTTAAACTGGATCCACATGAGAGATATCCCAATTAAAATGGACACCTGCCAGCCAATCAGGAACAAGTATTTTCTCTGGCTGTGGTGCAGTGGTCTTAGCCAAAGCTCTTGGATTTGACTAGTTAGAAACAGTTTCTGCCTTCTTAAGCCTAGCTATGGCACAGTCTTGAATAAAAATATCTAAAATATAAATACGCCATATAACTGAATGATGACTTGTTGTTGTTGTTGTTGTTATTATTATTATTATTATTATTATTGTTATTATTATTATGGAAGATAAGGCTCAAGTGTGGAAGCTCCGAACTGCAAGTTGTGAAGAAAATATTGAAGTGTCATTATTAATATCTGTAATATTATTTTCTCTTAATAACTGTTTATTTCAAAATATTGTCATTATTTCGACAGAATAACTCCTTATTCCAACTTTTTTTTTTAAGAAGATAAGGCTCAAATATGAAAGCCTAGTACCTCAAGTTATGAAGAGAATATTGAAATACTATGGTTATTTTTGTTATTTTGTTGCTATTTTGTCATTGTTTTGACATAATTTTTCTTTTACATAACTCGTTATATCGAGATTAAGATATTGTCATTATTTTGACATAAAATAAAAATTATTATCCTGTTATTTTGAAATATTATCTCATTACTTTGACTTAATATTTAACAATGCACAATTTATCAATAATAATAATAATAATAATCTCATTTATTATTATTAATTTAATTCTTATTCTGTATGCTGTTTCTCAGATAGTAAGTAAACCAGATGCTGCTTTAGTGGAATTCAGTTGACACATATACAGCTACTCATTCACTTAAGAGAGTTCAGGTATGGTACATGACTATTATGGATTTCCATCAATTTAAGTCCTAGGACTCAATATGATGTCATACCCAAGACAGCAAAATTGTCTGTGGTCTCTGGGTGGGAGGAGAAATCTCTGTCTCATCCGTCAATCACAGCTACAGCGACTAGCTGATCGTTAGTGTCTGGGAGCTCATGTATGAGGAAGAGGGCAGAAAGCACTTTTCTTCTGAGTGTGTTACGCTGCCCTGTGATGCAGCATGAGCTTGGCTGGCTTCACGTGTCTGGGAGGAAGCACGTGTTAGCCTTCTTCCTCCTCGGTTCGTAGCTGTCATGTGATAGGGCAGAGCTGGCTAGTGGGTGGGAATAGGCCAAGACTAAATTAGGAAGAAAATTTGTGTGGAAAATGTCAAAATAATGAGATAAATTGAGATACTGAGTCAAATTAACAAGATAGAATCTTGGCATATTGAAATAACAAGTTTAAATCGAAATAATGAGAAATTAAGACAAACAAATGACATAGCACTTCTAGGGTTTTTTTTCCACACAATTTGCACTTCAAGCCTTCTGTTCTCAAAATACTTGGATCTTTAATTTTGTCAAGTCAAATGCAGTATGTGCCTGTACAGGGCAGAAATCCAATATGCATCCATATGATACTCAAGAAGTCAGTGTTAAATCAAGAAAGAGCGCTCCGTCAGTGAAGCAAGAGGAAATTGATTTGACAGATGCCCCCAATTTGGTTGCGAGTGTGTGAAAGAAAGCCCACTGGCCTGCTTGTGTGTACAACCGCGCCTCTTATTATGTGAGTGGTTTCATTAAACTTTAACTGCAAAGGCCTTCTGGCTCAAAATCTGTTTAATTTCACTCCAAAATCCCCCCCTCCCCCCCCCAATACGCACGCACACACACACACACACACACACACACAACACCGTCAGCAACACACACACATATACACACCCTGTGTGATGGATCTCATTTAAAGCGGGCCAAGTCGTACATTCGCCCTAGAGAAGTTCACATCCCTTATTGACAGACTACCCTTCGCCTGCCGCCTCCTTTTCATTAAGGCTTGCAATTTGGACGCCTTCCAAATTGCTCCTCTATTCTTCCAGGCGAGAAGCGCACTAATTATGCCAGCATCTTCAAGAGGAGTGGAAACACAATTACACACCTTCCTTCTGGTACGTGTGTGTGTGTGTGTGTGTGCTCATACAGGGGCCTTTTGTAGGTCAGGGGGACTCCGGGTCTGTTTCATTGCACTGCGTGCCTGATCTGCATGGCTAATGTTTTAATCGTAATAATTAATACCACTTCACTCTCGTGCTGCAGCTAATTATGCACCGGCACGTCACGGGGGTAGAGGGGATTTTAGGAAGGGCTTTCAATAGGCCCCCTGTGAAGGAGGGTTAAAATGTGCAAACAAGCATTCGCTGCCAACTCCAAGGATTTGGGATGAGGAACGCCTATTTTTGTGGGAATTAGGAGAAAGGCAGGGTCTAACTATGTTGTGAAGCCTGTGTTTGGGTTAAAATGAGCCACTTTGGATTTTTCATAAATAAACATGTTCACTTTTTTCTATCGAGCATGAGCAATCTTTTTTTTGAAAAATCATATTCGTATTACAGAGATGCTGTTCAGCCCATTTTAATGCTTAGACTAAAAAGACCTATTTAAAAATGGCTTCGTAGCCGTCATACTTTATGTAAGATTGAAACTAATTTCAAAATACCTTCTAATCAATTCCAAAAGCTAAATATCTTGCTAATAAATCAGCTAGCTAGGTTCTAAGTACTGTATGTTAGATAAATACAATAGATAGTTGGATAATTTCTCCATAAAATATGGTGTAGACTATAGCTTGTTCACTAGCAGAGTAGCCTAGTCATGGCTAAACATAATGTTGTTATGCATAAATAGCTAGCTAGATAGTTGTCTTAGTAGTTAGCTTCTGTCACACTGTAAAAAAAATGCAATAAATAATGTATAGAAACACATCGAGGTACACAGAAAATTATTGTAGTAGCTATAAATAGCTAGCTAGCTAAATAGATAGCTGTCAGCTGTCATGCTGTAAAATAAAGTAATAAGTTAAACAGGAAAATACGTGGAGTCACACCATACAAAAATACGGATATTTTTGAAAATGTAGTATTGTAGTTTATAAGCACTTAAACTTTAATCTTACGCAGTTGCCCTTCATTGTCAGTTTACGCATACGCATATGCATGCTCCTCGAATTTTTCAGTTTAAAGCCTTTGGCCATGTTGGTTCTGCATTTTGATGCTCAATACGCACGCGCTTAATGTTATTCTCGAGATGTTTCACAAAACAGTTTATGACATGCAGTCACTGGGCTGGTGTGAGTGTTTTCAAATAGTAGAGTTTTTTGCATTTTGGTGTGGATGGAGATATTTTTTTAACGAGATACTTTTATTGCAGTAGCTAAGCAGCTGGCTAGCTCAGTTCTAAGTACTAATGCTGCGTTTGCCTTACCTCAGAAGCTCGGAATTAACTGTTAAATAAATATATGTTTGTGTGTTGATTGATCTAAAGCTAATACTTGTATACAGTATAGCTCATTCAGAGGTAAGAAGTGCTACTGTTTACTGTTTATACTGTGAGCAGCCATTTTGATTTGGTGTCACTTCCTGAACTCGGAGTTGAGCAGACCATCCCGAGTTCTCGAGAAGGAATTCTGAGTTGATGGGGAGTTTCCTTTGCTTTTTCCCAGTCAGAGTTTTATTGACATTTTGATTGCAGGATAAATTCCAATTACTAAATTTAAAAGGTTCTTTATCTAGGATGACGTCATTCCACGCTCAGCAAGGGGAACACCGGCAGCAGCGCAGGTCATCCTGGGGAAACGCATCACCTCCTGTCATACAGGAAGTCAAAACCTTTTCCAGGCAGCTGGGGGTTGAAGGAGAGGGAGGACCATGTGCACGACTGTTAGCTTGGAGATAAAGCGAAGCGATGCTGGCTGTTGGAAAGGGAGGAGGTTTTTTAGAGATAATGAGGAATAACTCCCATCAGGATGGAGAGATACACTTTAGACCAGGAGTCCAAACACAGATTACCTTCTTTCAGTCATCCTGTATCAGCCCGAAGTCCTGGTGTCTGGTATCCGTCCATCACCAGACCTCTGATAACTGAAAGACAGACAAACACACACTGTCACATTCCTGCAGTATCTCTCTCTCTCTCTCAGCACCATTTCATCCACATTTTGATGTTAGAGCAGCGAATGTAGATAGCGTCCTTGTTTCCCTGCCTTTTATTGCTTGTAAGGTCTTAATTTACGACTTCAGACACGCGAAGAGAAATCAGTCCTCCCTAAAGACTAAAGGTATGCGCGCTTACTCTATACTCGGCAAAATACACGTTCTGTTTAGGCTTGTTTTTTTATTCAAGCCCTGTCATTAAGACTCTCTTTATACCTCAGAGGTCACTCGGAGGTCATTATAGATAACCTTCCTGTCTGTTTTACCAGCTTGACGTCATCATCATCATCATCACCATGACGTCATGCTCGAAGGACACTGCACATGTCAGGTCAGGTCATGTCGGGATTTTTTCCCCACATTTGCATTTTGATGAACATTTAGCCGAACTAGTTTTTTTTCGCTGTTCACAGATTACTGCAGTATCAGTGTGCGTCTTCCTGCTCACACTGAGCACTTAATGCACGCCGTCTACCCAATTAAACAACGCCACAACCGTGCAGTTCATTAACATGCAAATGGTGTCTTATGAAGAGATTAGTTAATTGCAACTCATTTGCATAATTAATGAACACTCAAATGAATAATGCTTTGGCAGATTTGCTCCGCACTGCTACGAGATAAATTATAAACGACAAGCCGAGACCATTGTGCGAAAGCCCCATGCGTTGGGCAAAATAATAAAGCAGGTGGGAGATGGATGATGGTTGTGATATCACTTATTAGTAAAGATGGAGTATTTATTTATTTATAATTTATTTATCACCATTTGTGCTCTTTCAGACAAAGCAGGATCTTGTCTGAACGACTCAACTGGCATTTGCATTTGCATTTTTATTGACCTATTACATTACGTTTGGTCATGAATCATAAAGATTAATTGTGATTTTTTTTTTTGTATCGGCTTTAAATAAATGAATCTACAGTGAATAAATCATATAGGTTAATTGTGATGTTTTGTATTGACTTTATATAGATTAATCTATAAAACTGAACATTTTGGTAGATTAATTGGGTACTTCATATTGATTAAAGGATTACAAAATGAATCTCGTGCAAATTGTGACTTTTGTTTCGACATCATAGAAATGACTAGAATTTATTTGGATTCAATTTATATGGATTTACAGTGATTTTTTTGCATTATACTGTATTTATTTCATATTAATTTTGCAGATTAACTTTTCTAATGTGCTTATTATATTGTAGATCACTTCATGACTAATACTGATCATCATAGTGATTTTTTAAAATATTGGCTTATATGAAATAATCTGTAAAATCCTATCATTAATTACTGGTCATTTTGTTTTAGAATAATTAGGTTTTTTTTTAAAGATTGTGTTTTTTCACTGACTTGAATTACTTAATAATTGAAACTGACAATTTTTGAATTTTTTGGTTTTAGTTACCACACCACTTCCACCATGTCGTGTCGTCTCAGGTGGTACAGATGAACAGTCTTCTCGGTGTTAAGGCAGATCAGGTCACATGGTGACGGCACTCGTGACCTTCTGTGGGCTGAGATGGTAATGACGCTCAGCTCTGCATGATAACGCTGTCTGATAACACGGGAATGCTTTAATAATGCTGTCTGATAACACGGGAATGCCCAGCGCTCTTGTGTGGTCAGTTTGAAGCAGATGGACCGAATGAGCACTTTGTCCTTTTCTGCAGGTCAGCAGAGGGACAGCGGACAGGTTTTGACTTCAGTTTCAAATGCAGTTTCATTTTACAGCACTGTATTTCATGATCAGTACTGTTAGTATAGTCCTAATTATTACTGGAGATAATATTAATTAAGAATAATATAAGAAAATAGCTTTATGCCTTTAATAAAGTATAGCTTAGAATTATTAGTAAATAATTATATAAGCTGTTCATGACAACTGACATAAAGCTGCATAAACACTTAGTAAGGCTTATTTTCTTATAAATAAATATATAAAGGCTATTCTTATAAAGGCTTATATTAACCTGTAAGGTGTCACAACATAACATTGTATTAACAAAAATCTAGTCATTATAAAAACTGAGGCCTTTTGGAGAAAGCCCCAAATAATTTTTGATAATGACCTGACTAAATAAATAAATAAATAGTGTCTAAGTGTCTAATACTCTCTCTTTTTTTTATTCTAATGTGTCTGATGATGCTCAAAATAAAACACTTTCTTGGCCTAAGTGCGTTTCCATTACAGTTTGGACATAACACAAAGCATTGTGGGTAGTGGACCTGAACTCAACCCTTTCCTTATGTTTCAGTAAGCTCCTGCGATAGCGCAGTCTAATTGGGACACGGCGGTCTAAATGTAATTCCCCATTGTAGTAGTTGATTAATTAACAGCTACAGTGTTGAGTTAAACTGTATCATATGGGCATGTGTTGAGCACCAAGTGGGCCGTGACGGCACTCGTTTTCCACCAAATAGACAAAAAGAGCTGATATTTCTGTTCTCCATTCTTATAATTGAGACTGTACACACCACACCACACTGCCACACACGCTTAGACACACTGCACCGTTCCAGTGAGAATGTCCAGAAACGGCTGAATGTTCTTCTGCAATAACTCATTTATTGTTTTAATAAGCAGTATTAGTTCATCTCTGTAGGATCAATACACTGTGGAGGTGGTGACTAAAGCGCCGACTAACAAACTTTCATTCATGAATTCATTTATTTATACAAGAAAAAATATAAGGAGACATCATATTTACAGTATGTCTAATAAATATAAACAACATAGAAAAATCTCAAACGAGTATGAAGCATTAAATTACATAACGCACATCTCAAGAAATAACATGTAGTGTATACAGCAAAAATATACATATTAAAAAACAACAGTAAGACTGTACTGATTTGATCTTTTAAGAGGATTTTAAATACTCAGGCTCATGAAAAATACACGTTTCTAGTTGTTATTTTTTTCTCATCCATTGTGTGTACAATTGGAGTTCGTGAATTTGTGCTTTTGATACAGGATAGAGAAAAGATACACTCACTGTTCAAGTGGTTAAAGTGATGAAAACACTGTTGTTAGGCAGCTGGGAAAATATGGACACGGAGCACAAACTAGCCATTGAAGAAGGTTCGTGATTTAGCTAGCATTTAGACTTTAAGGTTTTAATGAAAAATGTAAAGGCAAAAAGACAGAAAGCAGACAAAATGGGAGTATTAGTCATCTCACATTTAAAAGTGGTTTTAAGTGTAACACTTAGCATTGACTACAAAAACAAGCTTCCTCCATATTGGGGAAATATCACTATTGCATTTGGAGCTGTCAGACAATTTCAACTTCAACATGCAGCTCGTTTATGGGGAATCCGTCTGAACATAGCAACTGATCCAGTTAGGGTTGAGTATCATTCGAATTTTATTGAATCTGATTCCGATTCTGGTTCTGCTTATTTCTGTTCCTGTTCTTTTTTTTCTTTCTTTTTTTTTAAAAAAAAGGCCACAACAAATGTTGTGAGGTCTCTGTGACACTCCTCCCTTTTCTTCCTGGACAGTTTTCCCTTCACTGCCAAAAAGAACGGAGTCTCATGGCTAGGCAACGGATGTGCTAGCAAGGCGCAGGCGCTAGCTAGCGAGTTGTTAGCACTAGCAGTGGAGGGGTCTGTTGCAATCGGACTTGGAGCCCGTAAGACACCGAACACGCTACACTGCTGGAGTATGTCGTGCTGATGTAAATGTTTTGACATATTTGAGGTCCTTTACAGCAAATTAGTTTTCCGTATTCTGTATTAGTATCGCATTTGGCAGCGTCCTCAGTTTGCTTTGGAAAAGTGAAGCCACATTTTTGAGTGTTTCAGTCGTTCCATCATGCACTCTCTGACGCTAGACTATCAATCGAATCAAATCTACATGCAGATGTGTTGACGCATGACATAGTCAGGTCCTGAAAGATACAGATGTAGGTGCAAAAATCAAGGACGTTTATTCAGAACATGTAAGTGAAATGCTCTTTTAACTGATCAACAGAACCAAAATTGAGTTTTTTCTAATGATTACCCGATTCTTGGAATTTTGTTACTGGATCTACTTGGGAACCGCATTTCGATTCCAGATCCAGTGATCCAGTGAAAAAAAAAAAATCCCAGTTTTACATCGTTGCTCTAGATTCTTTGTAACCATGTTGGAAAGTAACCATGACTATTATCTTCTATAGCACTTTCGGCTAGACTGGATTTATACAGCCTAAAGGAATGATATGACAGTGTTTACAGTGTATTTTTTATTTTATTTTTTTTATTTAAAAGTGACAAGAACACAGTGAGAAAATGCCCTCTGAGATGGTACCATAAAGCGAGTTTACTATTTTCATATCATTTAGTGTTGAGGAATCAAATTGCCTCAGCCATATCCATTATCTCCTGATAATGCACATTTACGTCCAGTTGTAGGTTGTTTGAAATCAAGTCTGTAAATAAAATGGCACCTTTATTCTGAGGAACACTGATCAGTGTACAGGTAGATAACAGATTTTCATTCTGCATGCAATAATAGCTGAAGGACTCTAGTTTCTTCTCGAGATGTTTTCTGGATTAACTTGGACTTGTCTCAGAATTACTGGCATTTGCACTCGGACTTGTCTCACTCGCTAAATATGGTCTTGGTTTTGACTGAGACTTTGTTAAAACATAGTTTTTGTTTTGTCTTTTCTTTTTGCATGCGCAAAGATTGACAACAAATAATTCCTTCTACTAGAAAACAGCCGAATCATTGGCATGATGCACGAATGAAACCTAGTAGTTGAAGTAAAGGTTTGGTCTCGAGAAGGATTTGATGGTTATCGGTCTCGATCTTGACTTGGACCCCTTGACTCGATCTCGGAAACTCCTGGTCATGGATTTGATGATTAATATTTGTTTAATATTGAAACTTGATTGTTAATGACTTTAGTGATAGTTTATTGGCATGAAGATGTAAAGGTGTATTTACAAGTTTACCAAAATAGAACATTTTCACAGACATGTATACAGTAATTACTTCTCCAAAATTCATCGTTTGTTCATTTTTAGATTTCAGTTCCAATTCCAGCTATATTTTCGTTGATCTTTAAGCGAAGGCAGTAAATGCACTTTGCGGCTGAGGTAAAAGGCAAAAACAAAGCCCCAAACTGAAGAAACATTCCCACTTCCTGTTTTGCTCCTGATCATTGTTCACACCAGTTTCCAGTTAACAGGAAGACATCTTGAGCATATTGCACCCTCAAACACGTTTTCAAATCGCTTCAGTGTTTGGAAGTGTTTCAGTAAAGAAGCCCTTTCAGAAAGTAACCCACAAAATACTGCATCTGGACTCAGAACTACAGCTGCAACTGTGTGTTGTATTGTGTGTTGTGGTGTGTGGTGTGGAATTGTGTGTTGTGGTGTGTGGCATTGTGTGTTGTGTGGAACTGTGTTGTGGTGTGTTGTTTGGCATTGTGTGTTGTGGTGTGTTGTGTGGCATTGTGTGTTGTGGTGTGTTGTGTGGCATTGTGTGTTGTGGTGTGTTGTGTGGCATTGTGTGTTGTGGTGTGTTGTGTGGCATTGTGTGTTGTGGTGTGTTGTGTGGCATTGTGTGTTGTGGTGTGTTGTGTGGCATTGTGTGTTATGGTGTGTTGTGTGGCACTGCGTGTTGTGATGTGTGGCATGGTGTGTTGTGTGGCATTGTGTGTTGTGTGGCATTGTGTGTTGTGGTGTATTGTGTGGCATTGTGTGTTTTGTGGCATTGTGTGTTGTCATATGTTGTGTATTTAGGCCAAATGAGACCAAAACCGATGTTTGTGGTCATACACATCAACATGTTGAGTAACAAAAGCCCCTGATGCTGTGTGTTTTGGTCTGTTTTGATGATAGCGGTCTGTGGGATCTTGAGAAGATTGATAGCATTATGAATTTTAGCTCAATAACATGGTTAACTCTGCCAGGAGGTTAAAACATGAACATAGCTGAATCTTTCAACTCTATAATGACCCCAAATACGCGTATAAATCAACACAGAATCAGTGTTTTGCAATGGCAATCTCTGTGATCTGAATTAAAGACGACAGTCCTATGCACATACACAAATGGGAGGATATAAGGAAGCTTGAAACGTTTTTTTATGTTTCTCTACAAGTGTCTTCAAATTTATTTAAAAAAAAATAAAAAATACAGGAAGAGTTTCAGTGATGATATTCTCTTCGTGGGAGTCTTCAGTGATGAATAATGATGGGGGTACCAATATTTTTTGAAAATGTCAACAAAGTTTACCAAAAGAGAACATTTTCACAGACATACATACGGTAATTACTTTCCCCAAAAGTTTGCGTTTGTTCATTTTTATATTTCAGCCTCATTAATCTTTAAGTGAAGGCAGTAATATGGGGTACCAATATTTTTTGAAAATAGCAGCATAAACGCACTACCTATGAAAACGTCTTTGGAAAGATAGCATCACAATAAAGCTACACAACATCCACACAATATTTTTTGCTTCTTTTCTTGACGGGTGCCAATAATTCTGGAGTTGCCCATAAAGCTAAATGTATTTTCCCAGATGGGGAAAAGGGGGAAAAGAAACATACTATTTTTACACTGACTTCACAATTTTAAACGGACTTCACACACACACACACACACACGAACACACTCGTCTAGAAGTCACAATGTGTCCTAGTGTTGAGTTGTTCAGTGGACTCCTCGGGAAGGAAGTGTGGCTCTGTAGGGAGCTTTGTGCTGAAGGTGGATTGAAACGAGTCCTCTTGACTGGTGCTTTGTTTAGGAAGGACACAAGCAGCTCATTGATAATTGTTTGATTGGAGCAGTACACAGACATCTGTGAGAGGATCAGTGTGTGTGTGTGTGTGTGTGTGTGTGTGTGTGTGTGTGTGTGTGTGTGTGTGCTGTGTGTGTAAACCCTGAGCCCACACGAAACCAGCTGAACTCTCGGCACACGGTCCCACACTTCCTGTCCTGTTTGTTTAAGTGTGCGGTGTGTGTACTCATGAAGGACGCACGTGTCACATTAATACGTCACTCAGTTACAGTTGTGTGTCATCATCTGAGAGAAACAGAATTGCCGGCCTCTCAGAGGAATACACACACTTTGTTGAAATACACACACTTTGTTGTAAAGTCCAAGCAGAAGTTTGATGATTTAAGATTTGCTCCAGCGCTAACAGTTAAGGGAGCTACCAGTTTAGCATCACGCAAACTGCATGTCTAAATCAGTACACACTTACTCAGTAATATATAATCAGTACTTAAAAGCAGGTATTAGAAATTCTCTATACAAAATTTTATTTTAATAAATATTTTAAATTCTCATCTTAAATTACAGTTAAACCAAATAGTGTGCTGAGGACAAAAAGTGATGAGAGAACCGTGACTTTTTTTTAAAAAAAATTCTGCTACATCCCATAATTCTTCCTCTTTTTTTAATAAATAATAAATTGTGTGAATAAATGGATGATAGATAGATAGATAGATAGATAGATAGATAGATAGATAGATAGATAGACTGACAAATGGATACACTGATGATAGATAGATAGATAGATAGATAGATAGATAGATAGATAGATAGATAGAGACCATGTGCTTTAGAGCCACGAAATATCAGCCGAAAGAGAGAAAAAGTCTGATGTATATGATCACAAAAGACATAAATAAAGATGTGATTTGTCTGTAGAATAAATATTGTTTTTAATAACGACAAAAATCATAACATGTATTTCAACATTTAATGTATTTAATTGTATATAATTGCTATTATCTTATATAGAGTAAAGCGTGCTCTTGTATTCGGAAGTAAAGCTGGGACCTGAAATGAAGAGTGTGTGTGTGTGTGTGTGTGTGTGTAAAACTCAAACCTACAGGAGCTGATGCTGAACTAATGAGGTGTAATGTTACTCTCAGTAAATAAGAGCATCAACATCAGGCAGGAAGAGCACAAACACACACACACACACACACACATGCACAAAGAGAGAGACCAGCAGCACAGCAGTAAACATCCCTGCATCCCTCTCTCCCCTCCCTTATACACACACACACACACACACACACACACAGAGCGAGCATGACTGAGCAGCAGAAATGTGACTTGATGGTGCACATTGAGGGATGAAATGGACAATGAAGTTTCCATATGTTGTTTTTACACACTAATTAGAATCTCTCGCTCCCTCCTGTCCTCCCTCACTCTCTTTTTTTTCTCTCTTTCTCTTCCTCACATGCACGCACAAGTTCTCTTTAAGCACTTTTATCTCCAGGCACATGCACTGGTACAGTGTTACTGTGTGTGCGTATGTATGTGTGTGTGTGAATGCATGTGTGTGTGTGTGTGTGTGTGTGTGTGTGTGTGTGTGTGTGTGTGTGTGTGTGTGTG